>PVKU01006429.1:0-104101 GCA_004027475.1 Anoura caudifer
TGCTGGCACTGCGTGGGGGATGGTTCAACAAAGAGACAAGGTGTCTGTCTGTCTTTCTGCCTGAGAGAAAGCTGTCCCCCAGCTCTGGCCTTGATGCCAGACACTTCAGTTCCTCCCTGGATGTCACTGGTGGCTTTCAAGCTGTTACCTGGGTGCTGGAGCTCAGAGGGAGGGAGTGTGAGTAAGTCCATGTGTGGGTTTTTTAAGAGGAACTGCTTGGGACTCCAGAAGTTTCTTCCACCAGCTCAATCCCTGCTGTGTTTTGCAGCCAGACCATAAGGGGACTTATCCCCCTGGTACTGGAATCCTGGGTGGGGAGTCCTGGTGTGGGGCTGGAACTCCTAGCTCCCAGGACATCCCTTCCAGATTTTTGTCTACCACACATGGATGTGGTACCAGCCCACTCCACATCTCCCCCCTCCTACCAGTCTGAATGGATATGGTTTCTTTAATTCCATAGTTGTGAGACTTCTATTCGATTTGATTTCTGATGGTTCTGAGTGATGGTTCTTCTATACTTTAGTTGTAATTTTGATGTGGTTGTGTGATGAGGCAAGCTGTGTTTACCTACACCTCCATCTTGAATGAAGTGAGAATTCTCATCTTGACCCTGCCCCTGCCCCCATGCCGTACCCTGAAATGGACATGCGCCCAGTTTCTGCTTTTTCACACTCAGTTTGATATTATTTCAATGACTGAAATACCACTCTCTGGCCAATAAGTGATTGAAAAAATAACAAATTGTATGTTAGCTTAATTAATCTCCTAGAGATGAAGTCAATTTATACAATAATTGGTAACATTACAATGAAGGGGGTCACTTCCTCTCTGGGCTTGAAGTCTGCTTGCAGAGATGTGGCTGAACATACCAGAAGATCTGGATTGCCAGCAAATACGGGACCAGTTATGGTGCCTCTCTCAGAAAAATGGTGAAGAAAAGTCAACTCTGCTTGCATGTCAAGTACACTTGCCCCTTCTGTGGCAAAAGCAAGGTGAAGAGACAAGGTGTGGGCTCTGGTGTGGCGGCTCCCGCATGACAGAGCAGCTGATGGGGCTGGGGCCTACACCCTCACTTCCGCCGGCACAGCGGTCAGCCCTCAGAGCACCGGGGGATTGAAAGACCAGTGGAAGCCCCGGGGCTGAAACAGTGCCAGCTGTAATAAATGGGTGACTTTATGTGACAAAGCAGAGAGGGATCATGTGACCCAGCACTGCCTTTCTCGGGCCACTCCAGGTAGAGCTTGCTCTGCCTTGGTGTCACTGAAGGTAACAGGGCAACTCCCCAAAGTCCTGAGGACTTCCAGGTCTCTCTTCTGCTGTAGACTCCTCACTTTCCAGATGCTCCTTCTCTTGCTCTCAATCTCGCTCTCACTCATTAATGGCCCACCTCTATGTTAGTCTCCAGTTCCCTGAAGCACCTTTGGCTGTAGGAAGGTGTATTCACCAGTCTTCACCGAAAATGTCTCCGTGCCATGCTTTGTGCTGTAAGCCTTCTATCGTTACCCAGAATGACAGGCTTTTCTCTCCTTCACAGGGTTTTAGGTCTCAGTAGGTAAGGGAGGAGTTGTTCCCTTATCAGAATCCAGGCCCGTGGTGAGGGCTGGCCCTTTGGAAACCCTGGGACGGGGAGCCCCAGCCTAAGAGTCCTCTGCTCCTGCAATCAGGGTGGCCCAGCAGGACAGGGCCTGGCCCAAAAGGGCTGAAGAAATGAAAGGAAGAACTTGAGCCTCTTTTTCAGGCTCCTACTTCCCCAGCCACAGGCAGACCACCTCCATTTCCTCCTCACATCTGTCCCTGCCTTGCCTGTCTTTGACCTTGAGACTCCTGGATACATACATTATTATACAAGTGACAACATTTTAGATCTCATTTAATGATTTCTCTGCACCAAGCTTCCTGGCCTTCGTTCCATAGCTTATCTCCCCTCTACCTCTCTGTTATTTTTCCCTTTCCTAATAAAATGTCTGCTGAGGAAACTGTCATTGAAATGACCCTTTTTGCTAATGGAGGCATTATTTTATGGGAAAGCCATGCAGGCATTTGGGGGACATAAAATGCTGCATCAATAATATAACAAGAGCAGAAGATTTAACTTGAGAATGAAAACCAAAAAGAGAAATTAGAGGTATATCATTTCCTCAACTTTAGGGCCTGGAGAAGTGAAGGAAGCAAGTTAATTCGAGGGCTATTCCTGACAGGGAATTTGGTCATGTCAGGGAAGCTGCAAGTCAGAGGGAAAATTCAGTAAAATCAAAGGAAGCTTGTTGTGTAACGATACTATTAAAATGTCAGTGCCCTTCTTGGAGGCGGACCCAAGGCAATCCAAATGAAAGAAGGGAGGTTAAAATGTCATGCTGCTTGGCTAGGAGGAACTGCCCTCCCAAGCATGCTATTTGACTTCTGGTTACTTCTCTCCGTTATTCAAGCTATTTATGTACCTTGTAAAATCAAAACAAGGCCGTGATAGCTCAGGAAGAAACTGGTTCATTATCAGTTTGCAGGAGTATAAGCTGGGACTCACACTTTTCATTCCACTTCTTCTTTTTTTTTTAGTAGTTTTATGGTTTTGTCACAAAACCCAATCTGGTGTCCGAAAAAAATGAAATAAAAATTTCTCTGCTGTCAGATTAAACATACTGCTCTCCAGTAGCAGATCTTCAGTCCTCTCCTCCCCTTCCTGCAAAATTGAGAATAAAGAGCTCTACCCTGAATACAAGGAGCACTATGGTAGCCCTCGGGGGCGCACTGGTCCTTTCTCATGGTTCCCCACATGGAAACAACCTTCTTCCATGAAGCCAGTACTCATCTTGGCCCCCAAACCAGAACCTCTTCTGCATTCACAAATGTTCTTCCCTCTTCATGGTGTCCATTCATTGTCTCACAGTACACATATTTACTCACCTTGCTGTCTACCCCTCCACACACACCACCTCCCAGCCCCACACAGTGGGCTCTTGGAGGGCAAGAACTGGGGCTACTTATCTCTGCAATCTCTTGGGTGCTAAGAATAATATCTTGAACACTTGATAAATATGTGTTACTTGATGGTAGGTCAAATTTTTTGTAATGACAGTGTTAAGATAATTATACTGAAACTATTTCTGGAAGTTGTCTGTGTACTCGTGTAAGCCATGGGGATCAGAATTCTACAACCTAACAAATAAGTCCACTTTTTAATTCCATCATTTCTTTTTTTTAAGCCTCAATTATTTTGTCAGACTGGAGTACAATGTTTCATCAATTTTCCTTATTTTCTCCAATTTTAACTTTCATAAAGTTAGAAGCTAGTTGACACCATTTATAAACTTGGAGAGGTATTAAATCAGAATTTGTAAAGAGGCCTGCAGAGCAGTTTGGCCTGGATAGGAGGACATGATAAAAAAAAACTGAAAGGAGACTCAGCATTGAGCTGGGCAGGAGACTACTGGGCACATTTAAAAACTGTATTTTCCTTCTTAAAAGTCAGGTTGTGACTTCTCCATAACTCATTTGAAAAGGTCAGCAAACAGCTCCAGTTCTGGCCAAATGTTGAGGCACACTCAGGCTGTTGTTAAAAGATAATCCTGAGGGGCCTTGCTTGTTTATTTCATTACCTTACTCCCCAAAGGATTTTAGTTGGCTTTATACAAATCTACACAATATAGCAAACAAAAAACAAACAGTGATAGGGCAAAAACAAAGGTGGAGTAGTAAGATAAAGACAAGGGTAAAGTTAGTACATAGGAATATATGTCAGAAATTCTTGAACTTCTGAGTTTGGATCTGAGCTTCCTGGGGACCAAAGCAAAGAAGGGAACACAATTGACTACCAATTTCACAGCGCGTTTAAAATCAAAACCTAGTTCCTTAGTGTCCGCATCCCAGATACTGCACCCCACCTCTCAGTGGCTCTCTCTGCTTAGGATTAGCCTGGCGCCTGCTGTGGTAGGCCACCTGTGTTCGCAGCCATAGCACGCAGGAGAGCCCTCAGTCAGGCCTGTGGTTCAGCTGTCTATAAGCACAACGCTCATTCTTCCTCTTTTTTTATGGTGATTTTTCATTGAGGTGTAATCGACATATTATATTAGTTTCAGGCATACAACATACTGATTTGATATTTGTATATAGTGCGAAACGAGTTATTTTCATGAGTCAACCCAGTGAGGCTAGCTTTGTGAGAAAGGCAGGCGGAGCGGAGAAGTTCGCAGCAGCAGCAGCACCGTAGGCGGGGCAGGCGGCAGCGGTCACAGAGGTCACAGCGGTCAGAGTTGCCCCCACAAAGGACCTCGGAAGGTCCCAAGAGGCGAAAGAGGCTTTGATATATTCTTGAAAATTGGCATCTTTCCTCTTCCTGCCTTCCAGAAACCATGATATTCTCAGGTTCCTGAAGCCCCACCCTGCTTCCCCTGGGGTCCTCTGCCAAGTCCCCTGGCTCTACAATCGCCTCTCTTCCCTTTCCAAAGAAAGAAACAATATGACACATTTCTCTCTCAAATAGCCATTAGGAGGAAAGCCATGGAAGTAAAATGATTAATACAATGATGTGCATGACTGATACATAAGCCTCCCAGGAATAGGCTTTATTTTTTTAAGAGTGGCTTCTTAACCCACTTAAAACTCTAATTAACTGACTGGAGGATTGATTGATTAATAGATTCTGACTGAGTGTGTAGAGCAGAGTTAGAGATTTTAAAACAATGGCAACTTCTCTGTGTCCCTTGCATGTCTTCAGTGACTACTTTATCATCAATCAAAGGCAAAGGGTTTAACTACCTGACCTCTCACTTCTGAAAATTTATAACAGGGGTGTCAAACTCATTTTCACCAGGGGCCACATCAACCACGTGGTTGCCTTTGAAGGGTCAAATGTAATCTTAGGACTGTATAAATGTGGCTACTCCTTAACTAGGGGCAAGGAGCTTGGCGCTGCCGCTGGATAGAACAAGGTGGAGGGCCGGATTCGGCCTGCCGGCCTTGTGTTTGCCACCTGTGATTTATTATATCGCCGTGGTGGTACACGAAACATGCTGGAGTCACTTCAGCCAGTTGCCTCTCTAAGCCTCAATCTTAACTTATAAAGGGGACTAACAGGAGAAGTTATTTTAGGAAATTCGGACACGAGAGTAATAGGAATACTTTCTCTTCCCTCTGTTTCTATCACTCACCCTCCCTCTTTTGTCAAATGTAAACTTGGTTAACACTGGTTTCATGCTTGGAATTCTATGTCCTTAAAAGCACTGCTCTGCCCACCCCGCCTGCAGCCGCCCTGCTTCTGGAGTATACAGCGTCTGCTCATGGATCGTTCCGGCCCAGCCGCCTCGTAAATCACTCCTATATGTGTTGTCTCCTAATGGAGGCTCTGAGCTGATGGCTGGCTGGCTGTGCCAAGGGGTTAGATGTGGGACACTCACTGCTCACCCCTCCAGAGTCATATGGCCCACGCCACCTGCCGCAGACTGCTTTGTCCTGCGTCACTTGCCGATGGGAGCGGAAGTGTCAGCCACAACTGCCAAGGGAAGGCACCTTGTGAGGATGCATAGCCTCCATGCACCTTTTTTGTGCTGAAGCCAAAGGGTGCTTTACGTTGTCCTGCGCACAGCTAGTTGCCAGACATGAGCATCCGGTGATGTTGAGTTTTTCAATATATAATTTCCAACCTCTTGAAAGTATGTTAAAATAATAGCCAACAGCGACAAAGTACTCTGGTTAGACAAGCCTTCCCAAATAATAATTATGCTATCTGGAGGGAAAAACAAATCATAGAAGTGGCCATAGGAAGCACTGAAGAATAAGCAAAGGCCGAGATAGACAAGAATCTACCTGGTGAGGCCCGCTATTTGCAGCAGCTTTTTGCTTTAGATAACTTCCCAGTGTGCGTGTTGCTCAGGGGCGGCTGAAACCTCCTGCAGGAATCTCCTGCAGCCACTGTAAAAACTTACACCATAAAGCTACAGTAATAAAAACAATGTGGTATTGGCATAAAGGCAGATATAACAATCAAAACAGAATCCGGAAATAGAGCCCCACAGGTACAGGTTTCTGATTTTTCACAAAGATGCTGCAGTAATTCAGTGGGAATGGGAAAGAATTTTTAAAATGGTGCTGGCATAACTGAATGTGCATGTTTTAGAAACAGATCTTGACCTCACATAATACACAAAAATTACTTTGGGATGGACTATAGATATAAACCAAAGCTAAAACCACAAAGCATGTTCAAGTAAACATGGGATAATATTTTACATCCTTGGATCTGGCAAAAACCGCTCAGGTCACAGAACGTAATAACCATAAAAGAAAATAATTATTACATTGGCCTTCATTAAATATTCTGCTTGTCAAAAGACATTATTAGTGAAATGGCTGGACAAAGTGCAGACTAGAAAATATTCAAGAAATGTGTATCTGACAAAGATCTGTGTCAGAATATATAAAATAACTCCTCCAACTTCATAATGAAAAATGAACAACCAAATTTGTTTCAAAAGGCAACACATTTGAACATACATTTCACAAAAGAGCTCAACCTCATTAGCCCTCAAGGAAAATTTAAAACCACAAAGAGGTACCAGAAAGACTAAAATGTAAAAGATTGATGAAGCTGAATGTGAGCAAGGGTGTGGGGCATCTGGGACTCTCATATGCTGCTCTGAGGTGCTGGGTCTGTACTCTGACTGCAAAGTGGTGCAGCCACTTTGGAAAATGGCTCGATCGTGTCATACAATTCGCACAGAGCTACACTTTCACTTAGCAGTTCCATTCCGAAAAAACTGAAAGCACGTACCCATTTTAAAAAATGCTTATACAAGAATGTTCATAGCAGCTTCCCGCGCCTTCCCCCCCACAACAGCAAAAACCTGGACGGGGGGTTAGGGGGTGCGGGGAACAACTCAGTGTCCATTAACCGGATAGTAAGAGCCATTTGGCAACGGTTCTCCCACTGTGAGAACTGGTGTTGCCACGATGGGCCACGGCTCAGCAGTAATAAAGAAAGAATTACTCAACAACATGGGTGGACCTCATAAACATTATGTAGAGTGAAAGAAGGCAGATTCAAAAAAAGTGAGGTTCTGTTTATGTTAATTTTTAAGACAGGCAAAAGTAAAAGTGAAAGAAAAACAAAACAGTGGATGTCTCGGAATGGGGGATAACTAGGAAGAGACACAAAGGAACTTTCTGGGGAGGTGAAAATGTCTGTATTGTGATAGGAATATTTTATTTGGAAGTATTCATTTGTCTAAATTATACAGTTGACATTTGTATATTTTAATATGTAGATGTCACACAAAGCAACTACCAATAAAAATTATAATAATTGGGTATGGGGGAGGAGAGATACGGATAAAACAAGAGTGGTAGAATGTTAATAATTGTTGCAGTTGGGGGCTCATGCTACTGTTCTGCTCACTTTGCACATGTGGGGATCACTCCATAATAAAAGTTTTAAAAATGTAATAGGTGACATTTAATTCCTTTTGAATATAGCAAGACCCACTAAACATTTCCTACTACTTTTAATTAGCTAGAGGCTAAAAATGGAAAATTAAGTGGCTTGCATCATAAATGCATTTCTCTTTACTTCTTGCATCATTTTCACTCATTTCAATGTTCAGAAACAGAAGAGAGGCCATCCCTGTCACGCTGCCTCAGTAATGAGCTGAACTAACAGCTCCTCAGAGAACATATTAAAGAGTTCTGATTTTGCTAGAAAATTCACAAGTCTCCATGTTAGAAAATTATACGAGAATAGATTTGATAAACTCAAGACATTAAATGGTCTGTTTTTTAAAAAATATTCCTCTGAACTATACACTTAAAAATGATTAGGATGTTAAATTTTATGTGTATTTCAGCACAACTTTAAAATTTTTATGTAAATAAAAGAATTCTTTTTTTTAATGATCTAATTGACTTTATTTTTGTGGTGCATATGTTTCCATTTCCCCAACTTCATCCACTTTATCAGAAATGTGGTGCTGATTATTAACAACTTTTAATATGACAGATTATAATGAGATTATTAGAGTATCAGAGAAAAATATCAAAACATATAATTTACTGATAGAGGATTTTTTACATGAAGAGCAGCGTATTCTAGTATTTATGATGTGAGTCAATGACCCTCTGGTGCTTTGGTGTGGCTTCTGGCAACTTTTGAAACCTAGACTGGTAGCATGGAGGCACTGTGTTAGTCCATGCTCCTTGCCCAATGACACTTTCTATCTTTTTAAATATATTTTATAGATTATGCTATTACAGCTGTCCCATTTCTCCCCTATCATTCCTCTCCACCCTGCACACCCCCTCTCACCCACATCCCCCCTTAGTTCATGTCCATGTGTCATAAGTTCTTTGGCTTCTACTTTTCCCACACTATTCTTGCCCTCCCCCTGTCTATTTTCTACCCACCATCTATGCTACTTATTCTCTGTACCTTTTCCCTCTCTCTCCTCCTCCCACTCCCCTGTTGCTAACTCTCCATGTGATCTCCATTTCTGTGTTTCTGCTCCTGTTCTATTGTTTGCTTAGTTTGCTTTTGTTTTAGGTATGGTTGTTAATATCTGTGAGTTTGCTGTCTTTTTACTGCCCTATTTTTTTATCTTCTTTTTCTTAGATAAGTCCCTTTAACATTTCATATAATAAGGGCTTGGTGATGATGAACTCCTTTAACTTGACCTTATCTGAGAAGCGCTTTATCTTCCCTTCCATTCTAAATGACAGCTTTGCTGGATAGAACAATCTTGGATGTAGGTGCTTGACTTTCATGACTTGGAATACTTCTTTCCATCCCCTTCTTGCCTGCAAGTTCTCTTTGGAGAAATCCGCTGACAGTCTGATGGGAACTCCTTTGTAGGTGACTCTGCCTTTATCCCTTGCTGCTTCTAGAATTCTCTCCTTCATTTGAATCTTGGCTAATGTAATTATAATGTGCCTTGGTGTGTTCCTCCTTGGGTCCACCTTCTTTGGGACTCTCTGAGCTTCCTGGATTTCCTGGAAGTCTATTTCCTTTGCCAGATTGGGGAAGTTCTCTTTTATTATTTGTTCAGATAAGTTTTCCACTTGTTGCTCTTCTTCCCCTTCTGGTACCCCTATAATTCAGATGTTGAGATGTTTAAAGACATCCTGGAGGTTCCTAAGCCTCTCCTCATTTTTTTGAATTCTTGTTTCTTCCTTCTTTTCTGTTTGTTTCTTTCTTTCTTCCTTCTGGTCCACTCCATTGATGTGAGTTCCAGTTTTCCTCCCATCTCTATTGGTTCCCTGTGTTTTCTTTCATTTCACTTATTGTAGCATGCATTTGTTCATCTAATTTGTGAGCAAAATCAACCAATTCTGTGAACATCCTCATCACCAGGGCTTTGAACTGTGCATCTGATAGGTTGGCTATCTCTTGGTCACTTAGATAAATTGGTTCTGGGGCTTTGATTTGTTCTCTGGTTTGAGCCTTTTTTTTTTTTTTTTTTTGGTCTGGTTGCGGCTGTTACATAGTGAGGGGCAAAGCCTTAGATGTTACCCAGGGCAGGGCAGGCCAGTCGCTGGTTAGTGACGCTGTATGTGGGGGCAGGGTCTGAAAGGGAACAATGGTGCTTGCTCCGCTCTCTCTCAGATTCCAGTTCCCTCTGCCGCTCCCCCTTTGCCTGGATTATCATTGCGCAAATGTGGGACCACCTGGTCAGCCAGCCACCTTGCATGGCCTCATTGGGTCTGCACTGTTGCCACCCCATGTCTGGGGTCTGCTAGCCACTGCCTGCATGCCTGGGGTCTGCCAGCCACTGCTGCCTGTGTACCCAGGTCCACCAACCTCCACTTTTTCCTGTCTCGACTCCGCCCCTCTTACCGGTCTGGATGGATGGTTGTTGGACTTCCATACAGTTCAATTTTCTATCAGTTCTGATTGTTTTCTTGTTTCTAAATCTTTGTTGTCTTTAATTTTCATTGTGCGAGGAGGCATACAGTGTGTTCACCTACACCTCCATCTTGGCCGGAAGTTAAATAAAAGAATTCTAAATGAAGAGATGAAGTGGTTTTGTTTTTCCTCCCATACTCAATAATTATTTCTCTTGCCCTATTTCTCTTGCCTTGGAGGTCACGTGATACTATTACAGGTTTGGGAATAACATGATTTCTAAAATATTTCAAATTGTCCTCAAGTACCCAACAAGCAAAGATATGGGATACCAATATTCCTTGAAATTTATAAACATAGATGTTTCATGAACAGTTAGTTGAGTCATCTGTAAATTTCTTGATGAGTTTGTTTAATTTTAGCAGCTTATTTTATATCAGACCCTTTATTTTATAATTTAAAAACCCCAATTTGAGAGTTGATGGCCAGAAGAAGAAATGGGATGGATTTCTTGTACAAAGAGCATCCCAATAGAAATTCACTGAAGCAATCCTTAAGAGAAAGAGGTAGAATTGTAGAACTGATTTTCATGGCTCCAAATTGGATTTTCTTCAAGTAAGGAAGCTTTTGCACTGGAATGTCTCTGGCTGGGCTACTGGGCAGGGTTTTGAAATCTCTGTTTCCTGGGAACATGGTGTAGAATCAGAACAGATATTCCTCCAGAGCGACTTTGGGCAACTAGGTGGCAGGAACGACTCAGCAGTGCCAGCCAGGTGAAGTGGGAGTTTTCTGGAATTAATGAACAGCCACTTCTATTTTCTGTCCTAGAGTCACAGGGTTGGAGATGTAAAGTCTTAAAGGAAAGAGTCCGATTGAGTTTAGGTCTTGAGCCTGCCCCTACCTCAAGGGGCACAACAGGATGTTTCTGCCAGAAAGAACCTACAGGATCTCTGGCCTTCTCCCAGATAGGGTGGGGTGTCTCCAATTGCTGACCGTGGTGGAAGAAATAAAAGTGCGTAGAAGAACAGGGCACTGTTGCAGAGAGGGAGTGGAGGCTGGTCCGCTTCGAGGGAGAAGCTGTTCAGAAGGGACTTTCCTAATATGACCATGTCCACTTTATTTTCACCGATGCATTCTCAGACTCCTTCAAACCAAAGAGATGACCATGTCTTATGTTCCTGTTTATCTTCACCACCCTTCAGACGCTGGACACAGAGTTAGTAGCTCAGGATACTCTGGGCTGCAAGGAAAACCTCTACTCCACAGGTGGCAAAGACAAGGCCCATGGGCCGAATCTGGCCCTCCACCTTATTTTATCCGGCCCAGCATCTTGTTTCTACCCCGTGGCAGCATCAAGCTCCTTGCCCCTAGTTAAGGAGTAGTTACATTTATACAGTCCTAAAATTACATTCAGCCCTTTGAAGGCAACCACAAGGCTGGTGTAGCCCCTGGTGAAAATGAGTTTGACACCCCTGCTCTACTCAATTGACTCAAACATTACAGAAAATTATTATTTTACTTAACAACTAATCCTGAGATCAGATGGTTGGTGGAGTCAGTGGCTAAGCAATGTTGTCAAGGACCAAGGTTAATTTCATCTGTCTGCTCTGTCATTTTAAGTATGTCAGCCACTGGATGGCTGCCACAACTCCAGGCTTCGAGTTCTCACACCCCACTCTCCCGAGGCAGAACAAAAGGACCATTATATCCTAGTTTGGCTTTTTAAGAGTTAGGAAACCTTTCTCAGAAGTCCCTCAACAGATGTCTCTTCATGCCTCATTGGTCAGAACTAGGTCGCGTGCCTTTTGTGGCCAGTTACCACTAAGGAAAATGGAATTTCCCCAACTGGCTTAATTACGATGGCTGTGAATGGGGCCAGCCTTCCCAAAAGCTCGTGGTCACGAAGAGTAAAATGGGCAACCAGACAAAGTTGGTGAAGTTTTGTGGACCTCGGTCATATTGGTGGCTCCCTATATTTGAGAAATATCCCACATTATGAATCCTATCTATCCAAGAGAGGAGCAGCATGCCCTTCCCAGGCAGCAGCTGTGTTATTGGAACACCACCAATCAGACGCACCTGCCTAAGACTTGAATTCAAAATAGCGAAATTAGGTACCAGAATCAATCCATCTTCCAGTGAAGGTGGAGGACCACCATAGAAAGGCAGTCTAGTCCAGAGATGGCTGGGTGGTAACACCCAGTACATAGCATCAGTGTTACAGGCGGCAAGGGTCCTGGGTCTCCAGTGAAGCAGTTTGGGGGTTTAATTTGGGTATTGTTCCAGGTTATGTAGACAAGTCTGATCTTCCATCCCTCCTGGGGGTTCTGTGAGCTCCCTAATAAATTCCTTTCAGCCTGAGTGGGCCGCACTATTCATTACCAGAAACTCTGCAAGGAAGCAGTGAAGAACGGTTGCTGGGTAGGCAACTGTGTCTATAACAGTAGGTACGTAGCTCTGCAAAACACCAGGGGGCTGTATTCTGTGGGGTGCACCCCACTTATGGAGAATAAAATACGAGCGATGCCCAGAAGTAGTGCCCTGCCGGTGAACTTGGCTTCCTTTCTACACCGTCTTCCTTGGAATGCAAATCTGTTCTCTCTCCTTCAGAGTTTCCAGCAAATAGCTTCCCACCCCTAGAATCTTCCCTCCTAGCCTAATGGGTATGTGCAACTTGATACCATGTAGAAGAAATCACAGACCAGCCTCGCTAAGCCAAGCATAAATAAAAAGGTTTAAAAAATCGAGGTGCTACATATGCTTGATTTTGTATCCTCTCACCATGTACCTCCCTTGCAATTTACTTAAACAAAAAAATTATGGCAACATTGATGAAACGTTCAAGAACAGAAGGAACAGCTACATTTACAATTCTTCCCTTCTCCCTGGCTTGACAGAGCTACTAGCTCCTTGTACCTCTTAACATTCTATTATTTGCGTATCTCATAGTGTCAACTGTGCCTTTATATTTGTTAAGCAGGCACAACATATTTTACTTAACCACCCATCACCTCTACCAGATATTTAGGAGGCTACCTGCTTACCAACGTTCTTATATTAATTTTGTATAAAACAGACATAAAGCATTGTTTTCCTTGTGGGTCATGAGAATCACTGAATCATAAATATTTTGATTGTTTCACCTGGCACAGCAGCTTTACACCATCATCGGCAATGCACGTGTGGACACTAGTTCCACCACACCATCGCCAGCCGTGAGTATGTTTTCAATATTTTATTATTTAATAGAAGCAATGTGGAACCTTATTGCTCTTTTATTTTGTACATGTTCATCGTTACTGAGGTTTTCCTGTGATTCCAATTGTGAAGACTCCCTTGTTTAACATTGTCATAGAATGTTCCAAGACAGTTAGCACCAGGCTCATGGATGTAAATGTAATAAAGGTGTGCACATTATCTTTGGAATTAGCATTTCAGGTTTCTTTGTGCCCATCAGTAGATGAACAGATGAAAAAGCTGCGGTACATTTACACAACAGAATACTACTCAGCCATTAAAAAGAAGCAAATCTTGCCTTTTGCGACAGTGTGGATGGACCTGGAGAGTATCATGTAAGTGAAATAAGCTAGTCAGAGAAAGACAAGTACCATATGATTTTACTTATATATGGAGTCTAATGAACAAAATAAACTAGCAAACAAAATAGAAACAGACTCACAGCTGTCAGAGGTGAAGGGGTAGCGGCAGGGTGAAAAAGGTGAAGGGATTAAGCTAAAAAAACCCAAAACAAAACAAAACAACCAGCAAAAACCTCATAGATAGAGAACAGCTTGGTCATTACCAGGGGGAAGTAGGGTAGGGGGAGGCAGGAGTGGGTAAAGGGGGGATAAATGGTGATGGAAAGAGACAGGACCTGGGGGGGGAACATAATACAATACACAGATGATAAATTATAAAATTGTATACCTTGAACCTATACAATTTTATTAACCAATGTCACCCCATGAAATTCAATAACATGACCACAGGGAAAAAAGATGTGCATGTTATCAAGAATGCTTCAGAAATTGCCTTTTTTTTTTTAGGCGCTGGCTTTTGGCTCATTAATCCTTGCAGAGGGTTATTATATCGGACTGTCCTGGTTCTGCCACAGTGGGGCCTGGGGAAGGGTTTCTTCCTCTGTCTGGATGTTGCTACATGTTTAGTTCCAAAGTTTCTGTTTAGTGTGTAATGAGAAGTGTTCACCGAATTTGTGGCAGTAAATGTAAACTGTCTTTTTGACATTAAAAAATTTTGAAGTAGATTACCATTACAGAAATACATGGGTTCTCTGTGACATCCTTTCCCCAAAATAAAACTGCTATTTTTTGGATGAATTACTCCTCCTTTTTTCTCTTATTTCCCTGCTTCAAAAATAAGCAGTCACTTTAAAAAAAAAAAAAGCCATTAAAAGAACTTTACATTTTAGATCACCAGTGGAAATTTGGTGAGCCATGTCCTCAAAATCCTTTCTTTCCCCAGCACCCGTCCTTCTGGATGAAACTTGCTGGGTGGTGGCCATTCAATGGGCCCCCACTTGGTACCCTCTGCTCTGCCCCCTGGTGGTCTCAAAGCTACCCTTGCTGCTGACTCCACATAATTTGACCTTGTTCCTGCCCCAACGCCACCTTTCTGCCCTGTTGCCTCTGAGGAGTGCTCCCATCGTCCTGCAGCCTCAGGTGTGTGCCTAAGCTGGTCTGGCCTAGCAGGAGCCAGCTTCGTTTCCTCCGAGCCTTACAGTTACTCTCTGATAAGCTCACACCCTCCGGAGCTTGCAGCCCCATTTCCTGAAAAACTCTACTCAGGTTACCCTGGGTCAAAGGACATTGAAGTGACACAAGGTATTGTGCCTAAAAAATTGTCTCTCCCCTTCTTCAATGGCTGGGACAGCTGGATAACCCCATGCATGAGAATGAAGTATGACCGTTACCTACACCACAGGCAAGATTTTACTCAAAATGGAGCAGAGACTCTTAAATGTAAGGACTAAAACTATAACACTCTTAGAAGAAAACAGGAGAAAATCTTTATGACCTTGGATTTGGTAATGGATTCTTAGATATGACACCGAAATCACAAGCAAGAGAAGAAAACGCAATGTGGGTCTGCACTGGGAGTGTGGTCAGCCGTCCTATGTGAATCCACAGAGGAGCCACTCTTTCACCCACAGAAGCTCCGGGAACTGAAGAAGGGACCCTACCCTAAGAGGTGACTTTTCCCTCCGCACTTGCCACACAAGCTCACCTTGTTAGCTTCTGGGGTGCGCTGTTTCTCCCAATGCCCCCAGGGAATGCTCCCTTACATGCCTTTCCTGGCCAATTGTTGATTTCCCGCCCTCTGTCTCCTTCCTCTTCCTAGTGTCTTTGCTTTCTTCTCTCTCGTGGTACTTGGACTGCTAGAACCACTGCATTTCACAGACCCAAAAACTGAGGCCCAAGAAGCTCCCATGACTTCTCCCACATCGCAGAGTGGTTGTGGAACGATGAGCTGCTTGACCTCGGACTCCTGGTCTTGAGCCCAGGGCTCTTTCCTAGAGAGTCCACATCAGGCCTCTACTGACTATAGATCTGGGAGGCTGCTGACCCCTGCAGGTGCCTGTTTGCAGGAGCTCCTCCACAGAAGAGCTTTTGGCTGGTGCTGACGGAAAGGGGAAAAGTGTTGGTGTGAGAGGAAGAAAGTGGAGAGACAGGAGAATGAGAGGGGTGCAGGAGGGGCTGACTCTTGGCCAGGCCTGTGGACTGGTTGTACAGCCCCTGGAGAGAGGTTCAGGTGAGAAGCCCAGGGTGTGCTGTTTGTGAATGGTGGTGTGAGGCCCGGGGCAGAAGTGGTGCTGTCCCAGGGTCCAGGGGCAAAATGCAGACAGAATCAGTACAGCCTACCCCACCCTAGGGCGGCACCAGAGGGGAAGATGACAGAACCACAAGCTCCCAAAGGAAGAGCTCCTGCAGCTGGGCAGCAAGGGGCCCTGGAGATGGCAGGAGTGGGCGAGGTACACTGACCTGCTCCCGAGCACAGGGGAGGTGGTACGGCCACCAGAGGCACTCCCAGAAATAACTGGCACAAGACGGGGTGGGGGAGGCTCCGGAGCCTGGGGGCACTGTCAGTGGAAGGACATCCTGCCTTGTAGAGGTTCTACATCACAACACCCTGACCGTGAATACCATGCTCTCAAGCCCACGTTCATCTGTTCATTTATTTAACAAACACTGACATCTCTCTATGTGTTCCAGCTACCATTCCTGTATGGAGCACACCCAAAGGAGAGCAAGAGGGACAAGATCCTGGAGCTCACCAATTCCATTTAGCTTAATGTTTCCATTCTCTTTGCAGGATCCTCCTGCCTGTCACCAAAATGAACAAGTATACTATACAATGGAGAAACTATACTATAGAGAGGGAGAGGTGATTTGGGGCAACTTTTGAAACTTCCTACAGAGGCCTTAATCCCTCTTCTTGGTAAGATTCTTGAAAGCAAGGGCTGTATCTCAGCACAGGACTCCTGTGCTGAGGGCTTCAGGACCATTGGGGATGTGCTTTCCTCACAGCTAATCATGACCTCAGGGTGGGTCCTGGTGGGACACTGCTCTGTCTGGAGCTGTTCTAGGAGACCAGCTGGTACAAGATGCGGTCACATGGCTTCTTAAGAACTTAAGCCACTTAGTGCAAGGCCTGGCAGAGCTTATAATGTGGGTGCTAGGCCAAAATAGGAGGTGATGTATCAGGGCTGGCTGAGGGCTTGGCTCCTGCAGTTTAATTAGAGGGCAGAGGAGGTGGGGTCGGTGGGGGGCCTGGAGCAGCTGCAGCCAGCAGGCAGAGAGCAGCAGGGGCCTGGAGCAGCTAGGGGTCTCCACCCCTGATGGAAAATAAGCTGCTTTGAGCACTGCTGTCTAAGCCCAAGAATTCTTTCTCTTGGGTTTGAGCTCTCAAAATCAAAAGGGTCGTAAAGTCGAAAAGTTTCTGTCTCTTTCCATACCCTAATAAGAATTGCGACATTAAATTTTTTTTTTAAATTGCAAGGCAATTATACCTCAGTAAAGCTAAACTTTTAAAAACAAAATAAAAATTTTAAAAGGACTGTGATGGACACCCTGTTTATTTTAATAATCTCTGACTGTGAACTTAGAAAAAGCCAGGAAAGAATAATTTTGCTGAGACTTTCAATGGGGAAATTCACTTTTATTGGCCCACTGTTTTTCAAGTTTCAGACAGAAATCGTTTTATTCAGACGGCATCGTGAGATAACCATCCTGTTTACATCCCGGTTGGTATTTCCTCTGTGTTTGCATCACCGCTCTTTATCTATGAGCCCTGCAGAAACGAAATAGGAAGGGAGAGAGCAGTTCATTTTAATCTTTTTATTTTGAGGTCATTGTTGAGTCACATGCAGTTGTGAAAAATAACATAGCGAGGTCCTGAGAAGCCCCAGGTACCCTTTGCCCAGTTTCCTTGATGCTGATGCTTTGCAGAGCCATCTGGCAGTGTCACAGCGAGGAGAGCGACATCGACACACTCCATCACCACGTTCACACGCGCGTGTGTGGATGTGGTTCTGTGACGCGTGGAGTGTTCTGAGCCTCCAATGAAGAAAAGTGCTTTGCAAGTGGACAAGGGATTATCATGAGGTTTTAATTTTCTGTGCTCCTAACTTTTCAGTGTTAGTAGAAAATATCATATACTCTATTTAGTGGGAACTTCTGTCTGAGGAGCACAAAGGATGGTATGGCTGTTCTTATCCCAATGAGCACGTGCGCCAGACATCTTTAGCCCTTAAAGATACTGGTTTTGCAGCCCGGGTGCTCTCAGCCAGATTTGGGACCTGTTTGGATTCCTTTTGTCTGAAGATTTAAACCTGAAACTGAATGCTATATTCCCTGATCCCTCAATAGTACATAAATATGTCATCAAAAAAACCCCACTAAATTTGAGAGCCCCGAGATGTGGCAAAGTAGTGGCCTAGGTGCCCTCTCTAACACCACAGGTCTGGGCACATTAGGGGGTTCTTTCTTCAGGCAACTCACTGCTTTCATCACCCAACAGAGCTGGGAGGCCTCTCTGTCCTGGAGCCTCAAGCCCTACTACGGTCGCAGCCTTCTCTGGGGTACCAGGTTCTGTGGGCTGGCACCTGTGTACAGGTTTACTAGCACAGCGCGAGCGTCCCGAGGAACAAACTACTGAGAGGTCAGGTTCTTCTCTCCCTCTGTCCCCTCTCTACCAGTGCTTCCTCTGGCCTTCTTGGGCCTCTCTGACTGCCCTGACTTTCTGCAGGGCAGTGGCCAGCCAGGCCGCACCTTGGACCTCATTAACTGGCTCTCACAACTTTTGGAGCCACCTCCAAAATCTCTAAACCTCAGCCCCTCTCTGTCTACATCCTCCTCCCATAGAATTCTGGAGCTTGGCTACATCCTGAGGGTCATTTAGTTCAACCTTCACATCTCACACACGAGAAAACTGCAGCTATTAATTGATGTACTCCCAGGCACACAGAGTGGCAGGAGCAGTAAATCAATTAAGGTCTCCTGACTTCCAGTCCAGAGCTGTGTCTGCTATAGGACAGTCTCAGTTCCCTCCCTCAAACTACTTCATCTACTTTGGGCCCTTGTGTGACCTCTGTCCTCCAGCCTCTCCCCAACCTCACAGACTAGCACCCTCTCCCCCCACCCCCCGCCATTCTTCCCCATCAGCCCAGGCCTGTATTCTGCCCCTTCATCCTTTAGGCCACCCCCAGTCCTGGTCATCCCCCTTCACACTATTTCTGCTGTTCTTACTGGGTCGTGGGACATTGTATAGGAAACTACGGAAGTATCTCAACTAGATCCACTATGAACTTGACCAAAGGAAAACAGGAGGCAGGAGGGAATGGTCAGGCATATTTCATCTTCTTTGTTTCTCCTGTGGACTACTCCATGGTAAGTTCTTCCCTGCCATCCTCCCAGTGCCGCATAAACATCTTTGCTGAGTGCTCAGGCTTTCCAAGGGGGAGGGATTATCCAAAGTCAAGGTGAAGAGGTGGGGAGATGCAAAGAGTGTCAAGCAAATGGCAGCAGTCGGTTTCGCTCAGCACATGGTGTGTGTAGGAGCGTGGCCTCCGGAGTCAGACTAGCTGGTCTTGAACCCTAGATTCACCATTTGTACCAACTGTGTGACCTGGGCAAGTGAAGGGCTAAATCTCAATTTTCTCACATGTAAAATGAGAATAACAGTAGGACTTTAGGGTTGAAAGATTTGCTGATTTAAAGTCATCACAGCACTTAGCAGAGGGCCTGTTACAACCCCCCCCAGTGAATCCTAGTTATTACTGTAAGGTAGCAGTGCAGATTGCAGAGGGTCTGGCATTTGGTTTGGTGGTCCACGGGCAGACATGGAGAGCCTGCGAGTAGGGATGGGCATGTCCAGGACTGCAGCCTACGACAGTCACTTTGGTTGTTGAGTGCGGGGTGGACTGGAGTAGGAGGAGAATCAGTGGAGTCAGAGAGGCCAGTTGGAGAGAAGATACAAAAAGTGTCCACAATGGCATGTGAACAGGACGGGGGGACATCCAGGAGGGCACCAGGAGTCTGTGGTACTCACCTTTGGGTCGTGCATAGAGTCCTCTTTATTCCTTCTGCTCTGAAGCCAAGGTTTCTTTTTACATCTCTGCCTCCTGTTGGGTCCTGACTGAGGCCCTCGGACAGGGCAGCTCTGGCTGTCATTGGGGCTGGGGTTCTCCACACTGGCTGCTGTGCATTACAGCTTCCTCCCAACTCCAAAAACAGCGAACCCAACATCACCCTGTGTGCTCCTCCCCGGCAACCAAGTCAGAACATTGATGTGGGTGCTGGGCCAAGAGGGTTTTCAAGGCTCTCCACAGGATTCTTATGGCAGGCTGGAGTGAGCAGCAGTGAGGCAGGGACCATGGCCTCACTTCAGCAGGTAGCCCCAAACTAGAGCACCCGGCCTTGCAGAGCCTTACTCTTTCGTTCTCTTGTTCGGTTCTCTTGTTCCAGACAGAACAAGCAACCTTCAAACTCTCTTGATTATCAGGAGACACCCAGATCACTGTGGCAGAAAACACTAGCATCTACCCTACAGCCAATGCCCCTTCTTCCTGCTCAACAGAGTCCAGTTTGGTTCAGGTTGTGGTTCAGGTTGTACTCAGAGAAGATGGGCTTCTCCCTCAAACCCCAGGGGGTGAAATTTGATTGACCAAAGTCAGTCACAGCAATAGTAATTCCATTCATCTTTGTCAGGGACTGGGCATGTGACACAGTTCTGTCCAAAGAGAGGTAAGGAAAAGAGAGCTGAAGGGCTTCTGGGAAATGTTTTCCTTCTCTAAGTAAAGAACGCTATTATACAAAGAGGGCCCTGCCCGTCTCTCTGTTCCTGCTTTGAAACACGATCACTTAAGAATGCACTGGTCAGCGCTGCCACAAGGCATTTCAGTCATGCCGGACACTCTTAGGCCGTCTCTGAACTGCAGGGCCACACCGAAAGCAGCCCACCAGGAACTTACTGTTAAACAAAATAAGAAGTCTCCTGGAGACTTAAGCTCCTTTTGATGGGGTATTTTGTTATTTGCAGTCCAAAGCTTCCAAAAGATACAGGCATGCTCACTTCATAACATCTCACAGGTGAGCTTGACAAGAAGTAGGGGGTTTCTGATGGTCTCTTCAATATACAGGTGGTACTTCAGCAGTTCTTTTTTTTTAAGTATATTTTATTAATTATGCTATTACAGTTGTCCCATTTCCCCCTTCACTCCCCTCCACCCTGCACACCCCCTCCCACTCACATTCCCCCTTTAGTTCATGTCTATGTGTCATAAGTTCTTTAGCTTCTACATTTCCCACACTATTCTTGCCCTCCCCCTGTCTATTTTCTACCCACCGTCTATGTTACTTATTCTCTGTACCTTTTGCCCCTCTCTCCTCCTCTCACTCCCCTGTTGCTAACCCTCCATGTGATCTACATTTCTGTAGTTCTGTTCCTGTTCTAGTTGTTTGCTTAGTTTGCTTTCGTTCAGCAGTTCTTTAAGACAAAGCAGTTCATAGTTAAGACTCCTACCGACTCAATCCCTGATGAGTAGGACCCTCTCCCCTCCAGTGAAATAGTAGGTAGTTAGAGACTTTGTAATCAAACGGTAATTAAGTGGACCCTTACTCATTAGCATCCCTAGCAACATTTGACTGCTCAGGGAGAAGGTGGCCTGGGGTGGTGGAGATGCTGTGGGAGGGATAATGTGTTCAAAGGCAAAGCAATACTTAAGCTGCACAGGTAACAGTTGAGCCCCATTAAATAGAGAATTTTCATGTAATCTTTTTTGGCTAATAAGTTTTAGGACCATTCCACAGTCTTGTGCCTATCCAGTTCCATGAAGTTAGTTAATTTTCCTTGCACTGTAAACTTCCACCAAGTTGAATTTTAATGTATTCACACCTTTAAATTTGTAGGGAAAGATTGCACAGGCTATCAATTTGATGAACTCTTTGCAGGGATTATGTGATAAATATAATTAAAGCACTGAGATTCTCCATTTACATAAGCAGACAGTATCTTGAAGTGAATATTAGAAATCTAAATTGGTGGTTTTTATTCTATGTCAGAGTCATTTTTTTCCCCTCTGTGAATCACATCTCTATTATGGTCATAAAAATTATTGTGGAAATTATAAGCATTAAAGAAGTATTTATTTAAACTGTACATTTTTAAGAGTATAGCTAACATATAAATCAAAATAAGCTATACATACTAAATATGAGGTGTGTGTGATATAAAGTATAATATAAACTATAAAATATACTGGGAAATTGTGTGGATAAAAGTATCTATGAGTTCATCATTTTGTTACATGTTTGTATCTCAAAATTGTGTGAGGTTATTTATTGCCCACCCTACCATCTATATAATTCTCACCTTAACTCAAAATCCAGAAATTCAGCAGGCTGATCACCCCACACAGGACCTACTCTGAGACAAGTGAGGAGAGAAAGCTGAAAGAGTACATTGACAGGTTTAGCATCC
The DNA here is from genome assembly GCA_004027475.1 of Anoura caudifer. Taxonomy (NCBI): domain Eukaryota; kingdom Metazoa; phylum Chordata; class Mammalia; order Chiroptera; family Phyllostomidae; genus Anoura; species Anoura caudifer. The sequence goes on from PVKU01006429.1 coordinate 21,821, forward strand.
TAGGAAGTACAGGCCAACCTCAGTTCCTGACTGTCCTGGTTCTCGAACAATTCGGTTCCCAACCAAGTTGTTCACAGCGAAAATGTCTCAGTTGTCTAAGAAAACTGTGGGTCTTGATTCTCTACCTGACAACGCTTTCATGTCGATACATGTCTCTCAGGCGACAAAGGAGATTCGGTTTTCAAACAAATTGCTTCTTGAACAGTTTTCCAGAATGAATTAAGTTTCAGAACTGAGGTTCTACTGTATCTCTCAATGCTGTGAATGAGAGGCCTCAGCCTGAAAAAACTGTACGCACAGGTGTCCGATAGCAGATGACATACTGCACTTGGCCATCAAAAATACCAGGTCTCAGGTCACTCTCCTACCTGTGTGGGCAGATTGCTTACCCTTCCTGAATGTCAGTTTTCACCACTCTCAGACTGGGATAATAATCCCTGAACTACGTCCCGCTCAGGCTTATTATACACTCCAAGCAAAATGATAAAAATAAAATGCTCCAAATGGAAGCAACTTGGAAACAAAGTGACATACTTACAATTAATAGTTTATTTTCCTCTTTTATCTCTCTAAGGTATAAAAAAGTCAACAATTTTGTTTCTAAAATAATTCCACTTACTTAACGTAGCTTAACTATGTCAAATTCTGTTAGCCATTAGGTAATGATGGAGAAATAGCCAGGCTAATAGAATAGGCCATTTCTGTGATAGCCTTAATATTTTCCCATACTGTGTCCTTCAGTGAAATAAACTGGACAGCTTTATTGCTTTAAATAATTGCTTCCTATAATTCTGTCCTTGTCATTCTTTTCAGTTGCTCTAACTTGTCTGGCAGATACTTCCTGGCCAACTGAGCTGGCTAGCTTCAGGTTCCAGTAGCGTGCGTACAAGGTCTATTTTAGACCAAGATTCTAGGTTGCAAGAACATAGTTAGTAACTGGCTGTACACCAGGTGTTTAAACTGAAGTTTCAGTTGCACTGGTGATCATATAATCATCAGTTCCAAAGTGAAGGTGAGGCAAAGTCTCCACAGAGCAAGTTACAAAGAAACATTCAGACTCCCTGGCCCCAAAGGTCCAGGCTGAAGCCAAAAATAAGGAGTCAGAGAACAAAGTGGGAGAATGTGTGAGGACACATCTTTGGAATGGAGTGTGGGGTTGCCCCCTCATCCATCTCAAACCCAATGAGAGGGGCTGCCCAGGGGGACCTGCCAGGGTCTACAGTTAGGTGGTCCAGAGGACTGGAGCCGGACTCACTCCTGGGAAAGCTGAAGCTCCATGTGACAGCAGGGAGGAGGCTGCTCAGGGATGAGCCTACACTCTCAGAGTCACTGGGACAAGAGATGCATGGGGTATCCCTTGGACACAATGTGGGGGTCATCTTGGGGCCCATGTAAAGGGGCTGGAGTGAATCCTGGATTTCCAGGGTGGGGAAGAGATTGTAAGCAACTGTGAAAGAGCAATGCATCCACCCTAGAGTCCCAGGGAGAGATTAATGGGAAACTTCTGGAGGACCCAGGAAAGATCCACATGAGTTCCTTTAATCATAGGCCAGGCACAGCAAGCTCAAAGCCAATCAACTCCAGAAGGAACTTCTCCACTCCCCACATATCCCTGCTCACCTCCACCCAGGTGGGGCCATAAGAAGCCCCTAGTGAATGGGGGAGTGGTGAGCCTCAGCCACTGCATCCCTGCTGGGGAAGTCAAGTACAGACCTTAAACTGGAATCTTGGAGAGGCAGCAGAAGCCTTACTGTCAAGTGAAGTTTCCTGCATTTATTTGTGTCTTGTATACAACATTGTAATTTTGAAATGAAGCTATGGTTGAGATGTAGTTACTATATAGGACTATCAGTTTTCTAAAAATGAGTAGAATATACAAGGACTCTACCCAACTTCCCATCCAGGGGCAGCAGAAGATAACAACATTGAATATATTTTTAAATGACAGTGAGAGACAGAAATGAAGTTGCATTTTGATCACACCATAAGCTGTGAATTCAAAATACTTGTTATGGTTTTATATTAAATGGGCAAAGGACCCTTTGCATAATGGAGTCCAGTGATTAGTAAAAGGGACTTGATGTGATAACCCTGAAAAAAACAAATACTTTGTTTCAGGTCTTCAAGTTATCCAATCAACTAATAAATAGTTATTGTCTGTTATGTTCAAAATCCTGTTCAAAATTATGTTCAGTGCTTTGAAGAACAATGACATTTAGTTCAGTTTAGTACAATTTCCCGCCTAGCACAATGACTTAACACATAGTATGTGCTCAAAAATATTCTCCATTTAATTATTCTTTGCCATATACTTAGCACCAAGGGCTGTGGCATTTTTCCAATGTTGACAGCAACACTTCAGCTGAAAAATCCCCATATTAGTAAAATGTGGTGCAAACCTGAATGGAGAGTGATTATGATCTCACTTGTATTTAACACCAGAAAGTGTTGCTGAATGGTCTAAGAGGAGAGAACAGAATTTAAACCAGAAGTACGTGTGGGTTTCTTTTTGCCACTCAAATGTGATGATGCAGTAAAAACAAAAATGATTGCCCATGGGAGGCCTAAAATGGGATCTAGGTTGTCACTCATTAGGCCTCGGGCCCCTATTTTGTCTCTTGTGCAATGGGGACGACAAGCTGGCTAGCTCAGAATGGCAGAGATGCTCAAAAAGATAATACACAATGTTCTTTGTAATCTCTGAAGTCCTGCACAAACGCAAGGGCTCAGAAACAGCAACCGTTTGACGTTTCGTTGATTGCCACGTGCATTACGTTTCAAATCTATTTTCTCAGTCTTCGGCAGCGCGAGACCTGACTAAGTACTATTATTTCCCTCCTTTTTACAGACGGAGAGGTTAAGCAACTAGTTCAACATTACACCGCGCCACAACTTGAACCAGTAAATCCTCTTACGCCTAAGCAGCCCTCCTTCTTGTTGTTATTTAATAGAGTCGTTGAAATCTCAGAGGGGTTCAACAAATGTGGATCGGTAAATTGCTAAATAAAAGTAGACGCCTTCCCATCCTGGTTGGTCCAAGCGGAGGAGAGGCCTCACCCCGTTCCTCTCCCCAGGGGATCCAAGCACTCCCCGCCTCCAGCCCTTCCCCCAGGCTCCTCCTACTCCGACACCTAGGAATTTCTACGCATGCGTTAGGGGGAGTGCGCCAGCCCAGTGACCGGGAGCGGCGCCAGGGGAGCTCCCTGCCCCACCCTCCTCGCTCGGTCCGCCCCGCCCCGCCTCATTCGGCCCCGCCTTCTTCGTCGCGGCTGTCGCTGTCTTGGGAAAACTGGAAAATGAACTGAATCCCCGTAGCTGTTGCTGTCTCCAGGGCTAATCGCACAGGTGCTTTGGGTCTGGCCAGAAGCACCCTTCCCTGTGCCCACTCCCAGCTCATTCTCTGGCCCGCTCCTTGGGATAGCCCAGCAGTGACCTGACCCTGCAGCAGGCGTCCCAGGTAGGGAGTTTGTGTACGGTTGCCATGGAGACGTTGGCCTGCGGGTGGGGCGAACCCGCAGGTGAAGATGCTGCTGCACCTGGACGGGTGGAGGAGGGGGCGTTGCTGGGAGTGGGATAGCCGCTGTCCGCGCGAGGAGGGCTGAGACATCCATCGCCTGTTCACCGGGGGTCTCCCTCTTGCTGCTGTCCCCCTTTCTGTTCCCCGATGGGGAAAAGAGGTGATGAGAATGCTGTGCGTGTTTTCAGGGTTGGGCCTGGCTGTCTTCATATCTTTACACCGAGCATTTAGTCAAGTGCGCGGTACTTGGTAGATACTCATTAATATTCGTTGAATGAGAGAATGGTAGACTAAGGGGCTTTGTCTAGGCAGACAGTGACCCGGCCAAGGTCGCACAAGTTGTACCCGGGCTCTTCTATGCAACAGATAGAGCCTTGATAAATAAATGTATGTGTAACAATATACATTAAAATAGATCATATGTACATATAACGCATTTCATCATCCATTCCCTCAGGTGTTACAGCACGTCTCCCATCTCACTCTGATTTGAAATTACTTTCACTTAGCAGAAAAGAAAGTACCTCTCCATTTGTATCCTATGTTGTGAATTTATTAAATTCTGATTAGTTGTTGATTTAGCATAGACGATATCAAATAAAATACTTAATAAAAATTGTGTTCACAAAGGAAAACACCTCTCATTTAAATTTAAAACTTAAAAAACACATGAATGAAAACACTGAACAAATGTCATTCCTTTTCTTTTGCCATTTGTTTTTTTAAATGGTTTTTCGTTCATGGGAGAAATTTTTGTTGTATTCTTTTATCACACAGCACCTGAACTATACCTGATGCTTTTTAAAGGCCAGGCGCCATGCTAAAGCACTTCACATGAATTATGTTATTTAATTCTCAAAGTAATTCTATGAGGCAATTACTATTATTTTATAGATGAGGAAACTGAGGGTTAGAGATGTTAGAAGCCCTGCCCTAGATTACACAGCTGTGAATTGTCAGAGTATTTGAACTCTTCCTCCAGTGTCAAAGCACTTAACCACTGCCTCTTTGGATGCTCATATTAACATAAAAGTAATTCCCAATCAGATAAGGGTCCTGAGTATTTGGTTTGCAGGGGAATAGAGTATGGAGATGGCCAGTCTTTCCCCTGTTGCAAACATCTTGATAGTTGCAGTATTGCATTTGGCAAGAAGGCACTGATTCAAGTGACTATTGGCAGCAAAGGTGAAGAGAAGTCTTCATAATTAGGTGTTGGGTTGGCCAAAAAGTCCGTTTAGTTTTGTCTGTAAAATAAAAGACAGGTTTTTTATTTTCACCAATAACTTTATTTATTTTGATATTTTGAGTATGTTGGCTATCTCCCACTATTGGATTCTAGTGGGTAGAGGCCAAGGGTGCTACTTAACATCTTCCAACACATAAGACAGCCCCACAGCAAAGAATTATTTGGCCAAAATATCAATAGTACCAAGAAACTTCGCAAACCACTTTTGACACATTCGGTCAGTCACAGTACCTTCTCCATACACTGCACAAATCTTTTTTGCGTGTGTGTTTCAGTGTGTTTTTACCTTTTTTTAAATAAAAAAGCATAATATGCCAAAAATGTTGCATCTCTTCTTCCATCATGAATATTAAAATGGCTGCACAAAAATTCACCAATTTTGATTTTTTTAAATGCATGTTGATATGGCAGCTGTCACAGTACATTCTAACAAAACTGTTTTGAACAAAGTGAAAGACAAGCACCCCTAGAGCCATCATACAGAAAAAAACTAAACGAACATTTCCGCCAGCCCAATATATACAATTGTTGACCTTCAGCTGTGCCTCACATGGAGAGCTGGGGCTCAGAGTCTGGTGGGGCGACACCGGTAACACAGGCACAGTGGGAAGGTGTACCGACAGAGACCAGCTGGGGACCTTGTGGAATGTGGAGGACAGACACCTAACAGGCTGGGGGGATGAGAGGCATGTCCGGGAAAGCTTTCATAAGGACCTCTAGGAGTATGGTGGGTGATTATATTATATAAGAACTGTTTTTGTTCTTCCTAGTCTTTTCCCTTCTTTCCATTCTGCCAGTCCCTGCCAGGTCACATAATGCCTCAAAAATCTTTCAATTTTATCATCAGCTTTTATTTACTTTCTTGACCTGCCATTCAGTTTTCTCTCTGTTCCCACTCCAGTCTTTGTTTCCAGAGCTCCTTCCTATCCAGCACACACCCCATACGTCCTTGACACTCTGCCTTGGCTCACTCATTGACTTCACTGGAAATTCCTTCTCTACTCCAATCCCGGTATCAGCCATTGCCACTTGCTCAAATTCAGCCCATTTTTTCAGAACTCAGATCAAGCATCACTTCCTCCAGGAAGTCTACCCGACACCCTCTTCCAGTCAGAAGTTCCTTCTTCTTTTGTAACCACATGGTGGTTTATTATTTTTTATTGCCCCTATCAGTTTCTATCTTGTATTAAAATCATCTGGGTACAAATAGGGCTGATACTCAGGTGGTACACAGCAAGGACACTCTAGTTGTGAAAATACAGCATGTTTCTATATTGGTATGTAAATAGCTGCAGCTCCAGGCCTCTGAGTACCCCACCTCCTACCACCCCATCTACAGATAATAATTTGAATATCATCTCTGGGTATACGTCATAGCTTTTTTTTTTTTTTTTTGCTATTGCTTAAGACCATGTCCACCTCAGAATTGTTGTGGGGATTAATTGAGATGATGTACTTGAGAGTAGTACTTAGCACAGTGCTTGGTATTAAAATAAATGGTAACTAAGCATTAGTGGTCCTTCTTGCCCAAGAGCAAAGATAGTATATATTCCTGTTTGCATTCCCAGAGATCCAAACACCAGCCTTTGCACACAGGAAACAGTTCATCAGTTCTAGCTGAATGAATATGTTCCAGTTGTCAGGAGGATTTTTGTAAAGTTAAAATTTCTGTTACACTATTGTGTAATACTTTACTGTAAAGAGGCAATCTTGCAAATTCTGAGCGACTGTTTTTTAAGTTGGTTAAAAAACATCTATAACAAGAATTTTTAATTTAACAAATAAAAAAATCTCCACCTCAAAAAAACCCACTTCTAACTCAATTCACTTGTGTTATTGAACATTTCCATGTTTGATTTAGTTAATAATATATTAATATCAATATACAATAGATTAACTCTGCAGATATTACATTAAAATGGTTCTTCATGATATAATCATTCATGTGAGACTTGAGGGGAAGAAAGAGGAAAGGTGAGAAAGTTGTATTAGAATTTGTGATAAAAATTAGAGACAAAAACATTTTTAAGGCCATTATCTGCATTTCTACCAGTATTTGATCAGTCTAAACACCCATATGCTCAACTAATTTACTGACTCCCTAGAATCTGACTTGAGTCAATGTTCTTGCTTCATTACTCTATGAAAGAGTATAGTTTTTAGTGCAAACTAATATAGCCAGGGAGAACCTTAGTCAGGAATGATGGTCTGTTATTACTTATCCAAAGCCCTTTCTCTCATCTTTATTAGGTTTGTCAGATCACCTTTGGACATTGCTAGACTTATTAGTGACATGTGGGGCCAAGAGAGTTGCAGACCTGATTTGGGTTCTGGAAGAAACTAACTCACAGCACTGAAGCTTCTCTCACTAAGCAGTACAATGCCTTACTGCAGTGGGCCTTCCAAAAACACACAGGCCTGTCATGGCCACTCAAGTTAGATGTTGTGGGAATAAGTTTATATTATTATGCACCCCAAAATAATCTCCATGCATATTTAACATACTTTATACATATTTTTAATACTTATCATTGAACATTTTTTAATAAAGAGCCCATCATACCATATTCTATTAGAAGGAAAATGTATCAGGCCTGTCGTATATTCTATTAGTTGTTTTAATTTGCCTAGTGATTTTGAGACCTTGCTTTAACTTCAACCTCCTTCATCAAAAATTACTAGAGTAGTGTTGCTTACCTAGTGATTTTTGTACTGTTTTCCCTCGACATCTGGTCTTCCCATATGAAAGGAATGGCACACTGTTTGTACTTTTCATCAGACTCTTTTCCTCAAAAATTCTAAGGATGAGGCCTGGGTACAACTAAATGGATGTTCTGGTTGTGTGCTGTTATATAACAACTTCATATGTAAAACCACGATGTAGTAAATCTTTATTTGTCTAAGAAATCCACCTGTTGATGGAAATAGGGTCTTTTTAGCTTCCTTTGGCATGTCACCAACTTTTTTCTTTTTGGCAGATTATTCTAAAATTGAGCAGCTGAAACGTATGAATAATTTCCAGACCTCTGTCTCCCTAGAATTATAACATTTTCAGGAAATTAGAGGGTTTTTTTTTTTTAATGAACACCTAATACAATATACTAATTAGAATTAAGTTTTTAAAATCTCGACTACTGGAAGTTCAGAGCTGTCAGAGGTGCCTTGCCAAGTTAACCAGGTCTCCATGGCTCACACCAGCATTCGAGAAGGATCTGCATTCTCAGGACCCTTGTGCGTGACTTTACGTCTCCAACTGGGCTTGGGTGGCCTGGGAAGGGATTATTTGATACTGATGTTTGGCATTTGTTCATCTAGGAAACTATGTCACATTGAAGGCAATTTGAAATCTTTCAAATATGTGGGCAAATTGGACTTGAACCTTTCTCTAAGTTTACAAGTTACATTTATAAAAGCAAATATAATTTGGAAATGGACCCCTCTATTTAAATTTAAACTTATGCTAGCATTTTGTGTGGAGGGCAGCGGGAAAGAAAAGGAATATTTAGTTTAAAGTTTTAACAGAAGCCCCAGTATTTTGCAGGGGAAGGGGGTGGAGGAGATGAGATGATTTTCTCTTCCTAGTCCATCATTTTTCGTGACTTGGCCTCTTTCTCTCCAGGTTTAGCTTTCATTCTGGGTCTCCTCCCTGAATATCACTTTCCTTAATCACGTCTTCCCATGTGCATAACAATGCCCATCAGCCTGTATCTTTGAAAGCTATTCTCCCATCCTGATCTTCCAACTGTAACTGACTAGTAGATTTTTAATTCAAAGGTATTTATCATTTTTCAAGTTTAATATAGAGGGATGGTTTATGCCTATATGGATGGGTTTAAGCACTACTTTCTAAACTACTGGATGAAAATATTTGATATTTTATATCATATATTTCTAGGGTGTGCCATCTCACTGAAGGGCATTTTTCTTCAAAAGGAAAGATGCTGTCTCCAAACGATAAAAAGTTGCAAAAGCTGGATCCGTTTTATCGGCCTTCACTGGCCAAGCAGAAAACCAGTGCAGAAATCATAAGTGAAGCTCGAAATGCATTAAGAACAGTGAGGACCCAAAGACCATTTACGCCACAGGAGGACCAAAGGAAACTATTTGGACCTGCGTCTTCAAGGACACCAGACAACAGACCCCCTTCCTCCTTCAGGTATATGACCTTTTTCTTGCCTCTGGGTTCTCGTATGTAAGCCACTAGATGACATTTTCCCTTGACTTCTGCTCATTATATTGGTTATACCTCTTGTGTCTGTTCAGGATTCCCAAAGATAATTCCAGCCTGGAGCCCATGAATTTGGTCTGCAATGGTTATTAATGGTGTCATATCTACTTTATAAAGCAATACAAACAAACTTTAAAAAGTCATTATGTGGATTTCTTCTTTTCATTATTCAATATTTTTAATTCTTCTAAAAGGAATGAAAACAGTTATTAATAAAATGTTTTAAGTACCATGATTTTTTAAGATTTCTTCTTCCTCAAGACTTATGCAATGAATATGTTTGTTTGGGGCTAGTGTTAGCCAATATACACTAGAAATAAAAGAAATGGTTCTTCACAGACTAACACTTCTGTTCTGTCTCCTGTGCTAGCCTCCATGCGTCCAGTTTTGAGTCATCTGATTCCAGGCCCATCTCCGGTGCACGTCTCAGCCCACTAGAGCTTGTGAGTACTTTACGATATCATGAGTGCTGTGAAATGGAGTCAGTCAGAAATACTTGGAATCAGCACTTACAGGTGCTAAGAAAATGATCGCATAGACCTACATGTAATGCTAATAATTCAGTATGAAAGCAAGTTCTTTTATACTTTTTCATATATAATGGTTAGTACGTAATAAAACATTTCTAGTTACCTATAGTTTAATAATAAATAATTTTAGAAATACAGAGTAACCTGGCAAGCAAAATGTGTCACAGTATTTTTTTAATTCAAAGAAGTTATGCATATATATTATTTTATTTTTAATAGTTGTATACAAATAGATATATGTACGTAAAGAGACAACTGTTTGCTACCCAAACAACTCCGGCAGTCTCTTGTCCCTTTATTCTTCATTCTCCCCTCCCCAGGGGCCCTCGCATGGGTGTCCAACCCATAGCAGTCTAGGGTGGCTGTGAATGCAGCCTGACACAACATAGTAAATTGACTTAAAATATTGAGTTCTTTTGTGATTACATGTCACAGTGTATTTAATGTGTGGCCCAAGATAACTCTTCTTCTTCCAGTGCTGCCCAGAGATGCCAAAAGGTTGGACACCACTGCATAAGTTTAAACTCTTTCAGCACTTTTTGTTGTTATTTAGATTGACATTCCCAAATAACACAGTGTGTTGCTGCTCTGTGGCTTATGAGCTTTAAGAATTATCTTATGACTTTCCTTGGAGGAAGGAGCTTTAACGCTTGTCTGTCCTCCCATGCCTCCTCACAACACATTCACCCTTTAGGTCCCCGCTGCTACTCCCAGTAGAGATACATCATAATTTTGGTCAGATCTCTTTTCTCTGATTATAGAAACCCTGTTGTTAGCTGCGCCTTGAACTAGTGATGGTTCATGATAATTACTTCTTCCCTCTGGCATTAATAATTGCCTGCTTTTTTAGTTTTTGTTTGATTACTATTTCAACCGGGGAAGAAATTTCAAGCTCTTTCCCAGTGCTCTAAATCTCTTTCGTATATTCAGACACATGAGGTGTTCTGCTGATTCACCTCCGTGGAGAGTTTTCCACCCTCCCTCTGGGACCACTTGCCCTGTGCATCTGGCACACAGCTGGCTGTTCCTCTTTCCTGGAGTTCCTGTTTCCTGGATCCACAGTCCTTCTCTCTCTTGATTTACTCTTGCTTTGGTGGAACACTCCCTCCGACAATTTCTTGAGAAAGAGTGTATGGGAAGTAAATTATTTGAGACCTTGCTTCCTATTTTTTCTCTCTGGAGTATGTAGGATTTTTTTTTGTTCACACGGTTCTGGAATTTTATGATAATTGGCCTTTGTGTTAGTCCATTTTCATCCATCCTGCTGGGAACTTTTGGTGAGAAATCTCATGCCTGATTTCAGATCTTGGAAATGCCCTTGGAAAAGACATATCCAAATGCCCTATTTTGATATGTCTTTCTCTCTTTTTTGTTCTGTTTACTCTTTCTGGAATTTATTATTTCGATGTGGAATCCCCTGGACTGGCGTTTTAATTTTCTTGTTTTCTCTTTTCTGTTTCTCATTTTTTAAGAAGAGATTTTATCTTCTAATCCTTTTACTGAGTTCTTTTTATTTCTGCTATTTTTAATTTCTAACCCCTCTTAAAATTATTTTTATATATGTATATGTATACTATATATACATAATGTGTATATATAGTATTCAATTCTTGTTTCATGGTTGTAGCCTCTTATCTGCATACATTAATGATAGTTTTGATTTTTCAAATTTTTTTTCTCACAGTTCTGAAGATTAGAAGTCCAAGATCAAGGTGGCAGCCGGGTTGATTACTTCTGAGGACTTTCTGCTTAATGAATGGCCATCTTTTCTCTCTGCCTTCACATGGTCTTTCCTCTGTCTTGTTGCATTTTTCTGGCTGTTTTGGCCTCTGTTTTTCATATCAGAGGCTCTCCTCTAGTAGCTCGTACTGCTTGTTTGGCTGCCCTTACTTGAGAGTGGAGTACGTAGAATGGGCGGGTCAACCCACAGGTGCTACTTCCCACACCTGCATTCGCGGGGGAGGGGTCTGGCTGAGCTGTGCTGTTTATGAAACTCCCAATGACAGTATCTTTAGCACTTTCCTTGTGGGCTAGTTAATTTTCTATAGAGGTATCTTCAAAACTCTTGTCTGGAGGGTAAAGGCTGGCTGCTAACTGCCAGCAGCCAGATAAAGGAAGAAGGTAGGAATGCCTAACATTCGGTATTTGAAAGTTCCATTAGTATCTATGCTACAAAAAGCACCCCTTCCCTCCCCCATGCCTGGTTAGTCTGATTCAGAGATATCTCTGTTTTACCCTCTTGAAAGAATAAACTTCGCATCTACTCCTGAATTCAGTAGCCTGATTACATAGAGCTGGGGGTGGGGTGGGGTGGGAAGGAGTCACACAGGCTGGCAGCCAGTCCTTCTTGTTTTAGGTACCCCTCCCCTGAGCTCCTGCCACTGCAAGTGCCAGTGATAACAATTCCGTCGACTTCGATGGAGTTGGAGTGGCACTCAAGCTGCTTCTTAACTTTTACTCCTGGATGTGTGTGTGAGAGGGTTTGATGGACTCTTTGAAAGGAAGTTGCCGCCCTCATAAGACTTTGTCCGTAAAAACATGAGTGTATCTCATGTGAACAAGCACAGTCTCCTGCATGACCACAGTGCTGTTACCACATCTCAGATTTAATGTGTGGTCATTTGATGTACAATCCATGTCTAAATGACCCTAATTGTCTCAAAAGGTATCTTATATTCTTAAAGTACTCATCAAAATGCCTCTCTGAGGAAGATTATACTTGTTCTTATGTTGCAGATGACAAAAATAAGATTCCAAAATAATACTTACGAACCAATGCACAATAAACATTTTGCCAGCCATTGTTGTCTTACGGCTTTTTGTGCCCACAGTCTTAGAAAACACTTGGGTTTTGAGTCAGCGGCAGTAAGAGGCCCCTCAGTCTGGCGGTCCAGCGGGCTGACCTGGCTGTAGAATGGCCCTCTCTTCTATGATTCTGCCTTGTGACTGCCATAAATCATTTTTAATATTTCTGTTGTTTGGGGGACTCACTCAATTTTTACCTACTCTTTCCTGAAAATCTCCATGTACAGAGTTAACCTGGTTTTCACCAAGCTGGTACAGTTCCAAGATGGCAGGGTTAGGTGTTAGGCAAAGATAAGTTGGCATTTGCCTCAGTTTAGCGTCATTGCCATTAAATTTCTTTACTGCAGGATGCATGGGTACTATCTGCAAAGATAGTAAGCATGAGCTAAGAAATCTCCATGTTAAGTTAAATAACCCTTTAGTTTGAAATATTTTTGTTATAGTAGATTATCTAAGGGTCTAAAGTATATTTTATTTTATACAATAATTAAAGCTTGGAGCTCCCAGTCAAAAAATTCTGAAAGTGGCCTCATACCACCTGCCCTCCTGTGTTCTCTCCTCCGTTCACTTCACCTTGTAATGGTCTCCTTGACTCTGGTAAGCACTTATCGACAGAAGGAGGAGATAGGGGGAACTGAGAGTGGGAGGAGAGGAGGGGGCTAAAGGAGACAGGACAAAGCAGTAAGGTGGGGGTCGGGTATCTAATAGTTAGGGGCCCCTTGCTGAAAGAATTGGTGAAGACCTAACCGGTTGAATTTCAGCACTTTGTGGATCTAAGACACTTTCTCGGGCTAGTTTACCTTTTCATAGTTCCTCTGCTTCCAGTCAGACAGGGAACAGGGGCCCAGAGGATCATTTCAGCTCCGACACTTATCAAATCAGCTCAACTCTGCGCTCGCACACCTATTCTTCTTCTCCCCATCCACACCCCCCTCATATCTATCTGGCAGTGGGCTTCCTGCACCCGGAAATGACCTGGGCTTCAGAGAGTGATGGAAAAACTGGTGCTCCTGGTCCTGACCACTCAGGCCTCTGCTGGCTGGTCCGACCGGCTCCATTAGCACCTATAACTTTTCAGACAGGAAAGCCCTGCAATTTACAGTCTTCCACAAACATTTATACCTGCTTTGTAGCAATGCTCAGGTAAATCTTTTGTCTTTCTTAGCCTCCCCGAACCCCGACCACAGCTTGGAGCCTGGAGCTATTGTGTAGTGGTAGTTACCCCTATTTTTATTCTGTGGCTCTGATTAGCTGGTACTCAGATTGACCCACTCAGGAGCAGCTGCTCTCATGCTTTGGACTATATGTAGGAAAAGCTATGTGACCATGTGAATAGACAGGAAATGTTGCTTTTCTCCATTATCCTTGTCAAAACAGAATTCTCCCTGTGTCTTCTTATGAAGCCTTGTCATTTAAGCTCCAGGTATTTTTATTAAACTTTTTATTGACATACAGAAAAGACACAGATCCTAAAAGTGCAGCTTGATAAATGTACACAAACTCAGCACACCCGGTAACCAGCATTCAAAAAGAACAGATAAGTCGTCACCAGCACCCAGACCCCACCTCTCCACGGTGACGGCTGACCTGACCCCTCACAGTGGAGACCATCTGAGCCATTCTTTTTACATTTTGTAGGAACCAAGCTCCCAAGTATTTGACAAGTAAAACACAATGTAATGTATTTAAAAAGAAAGGGATGTGGGAGACCTTCCCTACCTTGAGAATAGAGGAGAGAGAACCCAGGTCAAGAAAAAGCAGAATAAGAATGTTGAAGCACTGGTTCTTCTTTCACTAGTTCTGAAGGAGGGGTGACATTACTGCTGAGAGTCACAGTCCGAGAGAGATAGTGGATCCCAGAGCACCTGTGGAGAAATGGACATGCAATTGCCACGCTCCAAGGTTATGTGCTTGGGGGAATTTTTAATATTTGCTTTCTAACTTCCAAGAGGGTGTGTGTGTGTGTGTGTGTGTGTGTGTGTGTGTGTTCTCTCGCTTCACAAATTAAATCATAGCAGTTTTCTGGGGTGGGATGTCATTGACTCCCTTTTCCAGCCTTCATGTAGAATAAGGGAGACCCCACCTTCCCATCTGATGATTCCCAAGGAGCCATGTCAGGAATTGGTCAAGGCCCAGGTGCTTGGAGGAATGTTAAAGTTAGACAGATCTCTTAAATGTTCAAGGAATTTTGTCTTCTTTGATTAGGTTGTTCTGTGAAAATAGTCTTTCAGTTTTCAATGGACTCTAGTGGTTTTACCAACTGGGATAAATCTTCACTTCTGACTTTCCAGCATCCCTGATTGTACTCCAGCACGCGGTTAGTGCCCTGACACGAGACATGAGGGCAATGAGGTCCTCAAGTGAAGATTTCAAGTTGCTTGCAACATTCTCTGAATTCTAAAATGATGTGAATTATGTAAGATTTTTTTTTTTTTACTGTTTTGCTTTATAAAAGCCATTTTGCTCCACAAAGTGAAAGACCATTTTGTAGAGCCCGGCATGAGAGAAATCGATGGCTTGTTTAGTAGTTTTTCCTTGAAGAATTAAAAATGCCTTATGTGTATCCGTTTACATCTTAAGTAGTCCAGTGAGATACATGCTTAAATGGGATAAATAATTTAGTAGAGGTCCGTAGGAAAAGTGGACCTAATTTCTTGTTACGCAAACAGTGACTGATTTCGCACGAGGAAAATAATGCCACCTGTCAAGGAACAGCTAAAGGGCTTTGTCTTGCCATCCAATGGTACCTTGGCTCTTCTCTTTTGGGAAAAATTACCTTTGCAAAACTGTATTTTCCCTTTCTATAAGATCTTTTATTTAGTACACAAAACGTTTGTAACAGTTAAGGCATCTGTAAAAGAAAATGTTTACTTCACCCGCATTATTGTTATTTAGCAGACTTCTCACTCTTTGCTTCCTATTTAAGATACCTGCAGAATACGGATGTTTTTAGATAAGAAAACCTTGTATCTACATTCAGTGTTGAGATTATCCTTATGTATCTTATCTTTTATAATTATACCTACAGCACTTATTTTCCTGTTTTATACTCTTAGCTTTTTTGTTACTATTAGCTTCATGGCCTAAGTGGCCCACATTCTAATGAATCTTTTACAACAAATTAGTAAGGATGAAGAGTAAAAGGAGTATTTATCAAACAAATATAGCAGAATTTATACAGACAAAGAGTGTTGTCTCCTTCAGAATACAGCCTCAGAATTTAGGATCTTTTTCCAGCAAGTTTGTGTCAGCGGCTCGGGCCTTGGCTGTGAGACTTCAGAGTAACTTAGAACCAAATTTGGTACATAAAGGGTAAGTAACCTATGTGGGGAGGGGAGCTAGCATTTCTCAAGTCTCCATGGCAGGAGCTGTATTATGTCGGCATCCCTGTAGGAAGGGGACCACTGTCTCTGTTTGGTAGGTGGGCAAGTTCAGAGAAGTAAATGGCCTCCCCAGGCTCACATAACTGGTAAGTGAATTGCACTTCAGATCCATCTGATCCAAAGTCATTTTCTCTTCCTCTATATTATGTTATTTTATTTACCACTTTTCTGTGTTTAGAAGAATGTGTCTCTAATGTCATAACTAATTTCTTAGGTGGTTCATGAACCAATTTCAGATGCAAATGAACACAAGGGCATAAAAAAATATCTTGAGTACACCTGAAAAAAAAACCAAAAATATTTTGAGAAGTGTCATTATTATTGAAATAAGCCACTTCTCAGAAAGAGAACTCTAATATAGAGTTCTCTTAATGTATATGAGAAAATATGTGTTTAAAATTACATGTCATATATGATAGATAACTTCACCCAAATTATCTGACTTGAATTTCATACTGGATATTTAAAAAATTTGTTGACCAACCTGCTGGATTGAGAGTCACACATTTCACATATTATGTAAATAACCTGAGGAGCTTGAACTTGATTATTTTTGGTTAGAGAGCTAAAAAGCACTTGCTGCCATAAGATCATTCTTGCACACACAGACAATCGTGCTCAAGTTGGAGAGCACAAGGGTGCACCGGCAGGCAATGCTGAAAGTGAGGGTCTGGGTCTCCGTGCAGCCCTGGCCCTGGCTCAGGCGGCCACCGTCTAGAGGTTAGACCCGGTGTGCTTTGCGAAGCACAGTGCTCAGCGCAGGTAATTCTAGGTATTTAAGGAGCTGAAATTTTGCCAGCAAAGTTTCTTTTCTAAAGATATCAGCACAGAATTCTGGAGATATGGAAAATAAATCATGTTTATGTCCTAAGTCCAAGACAACTTCTTGTTCTTATGTTTTGTAACTGTAAATTATTTAAGATTTTTTATATTATTAAAAAGTACTTTTTTTGGAATCCAAAATGTGTAAAGGTAGTATTTATATTCCATATAGTTCTTAACACATATAGGTGTCTAATAAATGTCTGAGCTGAACTGAACCCCAAATTTGCAAAGCATTTGAATATGCTCCACCAAAATGTTTAGTTTCTTATACAGATACCTGTTTGCTAGCATTGGTTTTCTGTTTTTTTAGATACACAAGGCAGGAGAGTAGACTGTTTATTTTAATACAATGCATTTGACAAAAACAATGAAAAAGTGTTATGTATAGAACATATAAGGTCCGATGGGCTAGTGAGACGTGGGGTCCAGAGGGCCGGGTGCGGCCAGGCAGGAAGCCCTGTCTGTGCTCGTCTGGGAGAGGCAGAGCCAGCTCCAGGGTGGTGGACTTATTTGAGACGCAGAAACTCATGCCAACCATTTGAAAACTCTCTTTCCAGAAACCGAAAGCCCCAGCATTTCCCACCACAGAGGAGGATCCCTGCCTTTCTTTTCCTAAACCTCCAGTGGACCCTGCGAAGATCAGAAGAATAAGCAGTGCCCGGGCGCGCTTGTTCAGGGCGGCCTCCCAGGGGGCCCTTCTGCCAGACAGGACCCTTCTGCCCGCTGAGCGTAAGGCCAAGTAACAATTTTTAAAACCCGGGGGCAGGTGTGCCTCTTGAATTTGCACACAAAAGCTATTTTTACATAATTTTTCAAACCTCACATGATTTTTTACATTAACTAAGACTTAATTTTGTACAAAAGCTGGGTAAGAAATATTGTTCATATATTTTTCTGGGTGTTTATAAAGAATACCTAAATATCACAGTTTTCAAAAAGTCATTACTTGGTAGAAAAAGAATATTAGGTTAAGTATTTTCTAATGAATGGGTTTATTATCTATATTGGAGAAATGATTTTTAAAGTAGAGTTTAAAAGTTGTTAATTTTGTTAGGCATATTTAAGATTCATACAATGTACACTAAGCTTGGCTCTTTCAAAATACCCATGATCCCATGGAAAAATTAAGCAAAAGTTGAATGGGGCTTTTCATGCCCTCGCAGAAGTGCTGGCAGGTATCTACACCTGGGAACAGAGAGACTAAAATCCTGGAATTCTAAGGAGTATCCCCAACAGTTGCAGTCCAGGGCATGCTAAGAGTTTTCCAAACTATAGTCAACATCCCCGTTAGTGGGATGACAATAAATTTAGTGGATCACATCAGCATTTTTTTTAAAAAATGTAGTAGACTTGCATATAATGGAAAATATCAGGGTACACTGCAGACAATAAAGGTAAGTTTTGCTTCAAGAAACTACTTCAGACACATACATGGGTGTTTAGAGCTATGTTATAAATTTATCATCTAGTACATTTATATTGAATCATATAATAAACTTATGATTACTCTAGTGACAAAAAGTTAGACAACCACCTTCCCGGGGACTGACAGAACTGGCCCTCCTCCAGTGTGAGGACTGCCGAGGAGGCATGGGTCAGTGGTCTCAGAGAGGAGGGAACATGAGCTCGGACGCCAAAGGGAGGTCACAAGTCACCCCCTGAGGGCCCTGCTTGTTTCACACACAAGCATTATCTTTTAGTCATTGACATTTCAGTGTAGATCTCATGAGGAGTTCAGCTTTATGACTTCTTATGAAAAATTAAAAGGTCTGGCAGTTCTGGGCCCCCTTTCTATGTAGCTGCCATGAGAATGATCGGAGCTGAGTGTGTGCACCCCCATTGGCCCAGGACATGATCTGCTTGCCCCATGTCCCCCAGCCCATTTCACTCATTTCCCTGCCTGGTTCCTGTGGCCCCTAGTGACCCCCGACACAGCTAAAGAGGTAGAATCAAGGAGAAAGGAAAAGACAGGCAGCAGAGTGAGTGTGTTACATGGTGATGTTGTCCCAAAGGATAGTCATCCGTCAGTATCGATGGGGGATTAGTTCTAGGACCCCTGCAGATACCAAAATTTGCAGGTGCTCAAGTCTCTTATATAAAGGGGCATAGTATTTGCATATAAGCTATGCAATCTTCTTGGGTACTTCAAATTATCTCTAAATAACTTCTAATAGCTAATACAATGTAAATACTATGCAAATATTTGTTTTCCTATATTGTTTAGGAAATAATGACAAGAAAAAAGGCTGTAGGTGCAACCATCTTAGGCCTAATAATATAGTACATATCAGCAACACTGTACCATTTTTTTCTGACTATTTTGGATTCGAGATTGGTTGAATGTGCCATCACAGAACCTGCAGATATGGAGGGACAACTGTTTATAATTAGGCAACTCACTTTACCTTGATGTTCCAATTTGTTTCTATTCTAGCAGTCGGTCAATCAGAAATGTATTGAGCCCCTACGAAGTGCCAGGCACCATTCTAGGCTACCAGGGTCCTGTCCTCAAAGAATTCACAATCCAGTGAGGGGAGACAGACAATAAACAGGAACATACACACAAAAAAAAAAACCAGGATAATTTGGGTTCTGACAAGTGCTGTGAAGAAGATAAGCAAGACAATGGGACGTTAGAGAGTGATGGTGACAGGAGGAATCTGGGTTCGCTCATGGCTCTGGAAGTGTCCTTGAGGAGGAGGCACCTGGGCTGAGATGTGTGTGATGAGAGGAAGGCAGACATGTAGACATCTGCAGACACATGTCACACTCAAGGGACAGCGAGGCCAGAGATGGGAGCAATCTTGGGTGGCGGAGGACCTGAAGGCCAGTGTGGCTGGAAGGTCACTAACCCGAGGGAAGCTGGAGGGAGCTGAGGCCAAGGGTGATATAGGGCTGGGGCCTGGGGGAGTGGCCCTGGGCTTACTCTGGTGGCAGTGGAAAGCAGGGTTTAAAGCAAGGGAGAGACATCATCCAACTTTTGTTTTTCAACTGTAGCTGCACATTACAATCACCTGAGGGACTTGTCAAATGTCCCACACAGGGTGTGTGTGGGGGGGCAGCCATGTCAGATCAGTTAACTCAGAAAGGCTTGGTGGCTGTAGGAGCCAAGACCTCCACGAGATGAGAGGGGATGGGATCTGCAGCTGAAGGCTCGGGATGAAGTCAGATGCAGATAGGAGCAGGGTCACTTCCTGTAAACAGGAAGCAGAGCTGAGTTACCAAACAGTTGTTATTGGATGGTTTTGCTTCTGAGCCTGGATGCCGCATCCATGTTTAAGGCATTTAACTCTTGGTAGCTCGCCCTGAGCGCCCTGCTGCTTGCTGATCTGGTCACATGTTTGTGGAGGTGACTGAAGAGATGGATGTTTCACCCCCTAGCCTCTTCCTCTGGGCTTCCCTTGTGGCTTAGCACCTCCGCTCCGGGGCTGCCTGGCCCTTGGCCACAGTGCCCCAGTTGTGCTCTGGGAGGTGCCATCTGCAGTGTCACATCCCGGCACTGAGGCCATCTTTTGCCTCCAACTGCCCTGAAGCACCTGTTCACTGGGTTCCTCTAACTGCCCTGTTTGCAGGCCAGCTTCACCATTTCCTTCACCCCTGAGGTGTCAGCGCTACAGAGACAATGGCAGTAAAGAGTCACTGTCATTTTAAATGCCCAATTAAAAAATATATTTTAGCATTCTAGCCTTGGGATCATCGTCACTTGTACAGGAGCTCCCTGGGCTTGTTTCTGAGCCTCTGTCGTTCAGAAAAGGCATCTTTTATTGGGTCATTGTAAAGGTGACTGTGCAGACAGGGGTGCATCCCTCCCTCTGGTGTGAGCCCTTTGGAGCCGACACTGCCACAGGCAGGGCTAGAAGTGTGGTGCCAGGTTCGGAATTTCTGATTTAAGGACGTGAAAGGGGAAGAGATGTGTGAAGTCATCCTCACAGGACCAGTGGTCTCATCGCTCCACGTTCCAGTTCGGGCTTTGGCTGGAGGGGGACAGTGTTGCTAATACCTCCCTGGTTATTCAAGCCAGACAGGGACCATGGTACAGCCTCCACCTTCTCACCCATCCCTGTCATCTTTGCCATTACCAGCACCCCATCCCCCCCACTGTGCCCCACTGACGGGCTTTCTAAATGGGCTTACAAGCACTTCTTGTGTCTGCATTCTCCTTTCCCACCACTGCCTTACTGCCTTTATCACTTCTTGCCTTGTCCCTGGTCTTCCAGCCCTCCTGTCTTGCTCACAGCCAGGGCCTGCAAGTGGGTCAGTTCAAGGACCCTCAGCCCTCAGAACAGCCAGCAGAGCCCAGGGAAGCCGACCTCCCAACTTGACGTGGCTGTGAGCAGTGGCCTTATCCCTTAATCTTAATGGACCATGAAAAATCATTTTCTGTGTGTGCCATAGGGACAAGAGGTCAACAAGCAAACAGAAATCAGATTGCATCATCTTGCTGAAAACCCTCACTGTGCCTGAAGGAGTGTTTGCCAAACTGAGTTCCAGGGAACATTTTAGCAAAATATTAATAGCTTTTCCTTGGAAAAAGTGTTCAGTGCTGAAATAAGTCTGCCTGCTTTCTCTCCCTCTTGGAGAGTTGCAATCCACATGAGCACATTTAAAGGGTTGGTGAAGCCATCTGGTAAAGAAACCTGTTTCATTTTTATTCGACCCAGCATTTCAGAAATCTTCGTGGCTGTGGAATCTGTCTTTTGGGGAGCACAGCTTGGGAAACACTGGCCTCACACAGAAGTTAGCAAACTTTTTCCACAGAAGGTCAGATAGTAAATATTTTAGATCTTGAAGGCCATACAGTCTTGGTTCAACCTACTCAACTGTGCCATTGTAGTGGGAAATCAAGAAGAGACTGAAATTTGAGTTTCACATAATTATATGTTACAAAATATTTTTCTTTTGATCTTTACCCCCAACCACTTAAAAATATAAAACCCATTCTTAGCTTGCAGACTGCACCAGAACAGGAAGCAGGCCAGATTCAGCAGCAGTTTGCTGACTCCTTGTACGCTCAGCTGTGTTGTGACCTGGGCCAAGCCTGCCTTCCCGGCCCTTCTCTCGACTCCCCCTGCCTACCCTTCTCCATCATCTGTGCACCAGCAATGTGGAACTCCTTGCAGTTCCCCACACCCCCCCATCCTGCTGTTTCAAGGCTCGTGCAGGAACTGCTATGTAATTTGTTGGACCTAGTGCAAAATGAGAATGTGGCACTCTTTGTTAAAAAATTGCTCAGAATCTCAAGATGGCCACAGCGGAGCATCAAACCAGCACGGGGCCCTTCTAAGCACGGGGCCCACTTGACTCTCTAGCTTGTGCACATGTGAGTCTGGCTCTGACTTGAGGCTTTTGTTCCTTCTTCTCAAAACTCCTTTTTGTCGCCTGCTAACCCTTCAACATGCTTTGCAGGCTCCACCTCCTCTATGGCTCTTTCCCTGACCAACTCTTAACTCCTCAGAACTCCCCTGCTCTCTCTGTCCTCCTTACCTGGCTCAGGCCATTGCATTTCTCTGTACTTGCATTTCTCTCCTTACACATGCCTGCTTCTCTGTCTCCCTTGCTAGACTGAGCAACTTCTGCAGGTAGAAAGATTTTTCTCTATTTATGTAGCCTGAGAGCCTAAAACAGGGTCTAATATATAGTAGGTGGTAAAGAAAGGTCTGTGAAATGGAACTGTGCTTGCTGGGTAATACTATCAGAAGTAGAATACTTTTGAAGTTTACCAGTGATCCATTACAAAATTACTGCAGCGTGCTGCAGATATTTGCCAGGCAGACACAGAGCATCCTTACTCACGCTCACTTTAATGGTGGAGATCCTGCAAAAGTGCGGCGAGCCCCAGGGCACCTCTTCCCTGTGACTGGCAGCTCACCTAGTAGATTGTGAAGATACAGGGGCTGCATGAAGCTCCCTCACCTATGAGACTGGGTGTTTCCCCCCTAGAACACTAGCCCCATGACACTGGGGCATCTTGTCCACCAGTGGACCAGCAGCACTTGGAAGAGCATCTGGCCCACAGCCATGGGTGCTGAATAAATGTTTATGGAGTAAAGGAATAAAAGAAACAAATGCTAAAATATAGGCACAGGCTTTGTAGTCTAAAACAAAATACATGCGTTGTGATTCAGTAGTAAAGATATTTAAGGCAGCATGGTGCTATGGAGAGGCCGGACCAGGACTCGGGATTCTTGAGTTCCATTAATAATAATGACGATAACATCTAGGTTTTGAGTGTGCTAGCAGCATGTAAGTCACTAGGACATATCATTTCATTCTCGCCACATCCCCAAGGGGTGGGGACCATTCAGGAAGGTGAGAGAAAAGTTGAGAGGCCTTCCCGAGTCACACAGCCTGGACTTGACCCCAAGTCTGATGAAATGTAAAGCCTGCGCTCTTCCCACTGTGTAGCCCTGCTCTCCCCGAACTGCTTCTGTGACCTTAAACTAGTCACTGAAGCTTGTGGGTTCTCAGTTCTCATCAGAAAAAATGAAGGTTAGACTAGTCAATCTCTATGGTTTCTTTCAGCTTTAAAATTCAGTGTTTTGGAAGCAAGGTGCTTGGTTATGGCAGTAGACTAGGTGGTTTTGTTGTTGGTTTTCATTGTTTTGTCGGTTCAAGTGCAGAAAAGCAAGTCTTGAGTCATTTTGGAAAAGCTTGCAAAAGGTGTTTTTTTATGTGAAGCTCATCCCTCCTCTGCCTTTGAAAAAAAAAATTTATCACATACTAGAGTATAGTAGCAGCATGATGTCAATGGCTGATGAAGAAACAGTGTTATAAGCCTAAGATTCTACAGTCATAAACAAGATAGATGTTTCAGTTCAGAGACTGGACATCTTTTTGCAACTCTATCTTATTCCCCTTTAGCCAGCCTTATGGGGCTTTCAGTGCACCCCTCCTTTCACGTAACGGTCTGCTAGCCTCCAGGACCCAGCCTCGCCCCTCTGGCCACCTCTCTTCCTCTTCTCCACCTCACACACTCCACTCCCGCTGCCCTTGAGCATGTCAGGCACACTCCTGCCCCAGGGCCTCTGAACTGCTCTTCCCTCTACTGGAAACACTGTCCCTCGTCATCTGACAGCTAGGCGCCTCACCTCCTTTAAGGGTCTGCCTACCATGTCTACTCTGTTCAAAATTGTTACTGGCCTCCATTCCCAGTCGCCTTTACCCTTCTCCACTGCCCTACTTTTGCTCTTTTCCATTGCACTTATTATCTTATATACCTTATTTATTATAGTGTATTATTTATTGTCTGTATATTCCTATTAGGATGTAAATTCTATAAGGTCAGGATTTTTGTTTTGTCGCTGATGCATCCCAAGTGCCTGGGACAGTGCCTGACATCAGGAGGGTACTCAATAAATACTTTTTGAATCAAAAATTACTAACTTGAGCAAATTTATGAATAGGGATATTGTATAGGATGCAGAGTATATATGTGGACTTAGGCAGATCATAAACCTAAATTCAAGTATTTGCCTTAGGTAGACTGCAAACTAATAGAAAGATTTCATTCATTTTCACCTGCTGAGTTGATGATGCCAATCCTAAAATAGGGATGCTGTGGTCTTATACGTCCAGGGAGGTTTTATCCATAGAGTTGCAGACTTGATTATAAGTAATATATAATTTTTAAATTGTGTAAATTCTTACATAGAAAAAAATATTGAAAGATGGTGATTCCTAAAAGAAGAAATGCTTTGACAAAACATTTCCTTGGTTATAACAGGAAAGAAGACAGTGGAATCCAGAGAAACAATCAGGATGGGGGGCTCTCTGATGAAAATCAATGGGATTCGTGCAACGGAGTCGAAGGCCACTGGCCTCATGGAGAGCCCGCCACATCAGCTAACTGAGGGTGGAGGCTTCAGTGACGTCAAGGAGCAAGGGCTGTTCAAGGGGGCAGCATCCTCGCCATCTCATCTCGGAAGCAGAGGGTCAGTATTCTTCCTATTTCATTTCCTGGTGAGGATAGCAATGCTATTTACCAGTTTGTTTTCTGTCTTATGTAGATGGTTGGCTTGCATTTACTCTTTTGTGGACAGCAAATGTTGAGTTAATGATACATGAGCAGGAAAGATTTCTCCTCATAGCTAAGGGGAGTTGGTTTTACATCATTCCCCATTTAATCCTTAGGAAAACATTTATTCATGCTTGCCAATACACTGCTTTGATAGGATTGTCAGAAGAAAGGCTTTGCTTTGGTGGGACTGCTCCAGCCCTCTGCTGAGTGGTGACTGATGATTCTGTTTATATTATTTGGGATTCTTGCCTGGACTGGCATCTCATTAGCTCCCTTTCAGTTAGCTTACTATTGTTAACTCCACAAAAGAGTAGACATTTAATTTATTTTTTCTCCAATAGAAATTTGGATTAAAATATTTATTTTGCAAACTAATAGCTAAAACAGGAGAGTCCTGTGGATTTCAGTTTTGAGACAACTCGGGCAAGTTTAACTTCCGCTACTAATCCCACATAAAATGAATGATTGGGAATTAACTTTATTTCATATGATGTTCCTAGATAGAACTTCCTTTTTTACCCCAGTTCTCACTGACACCTTCATCCACCCTCCCCCTCTCCCTGCCTATCTGGGAACCCCTAAGTTCATCCAGTGTTCCTAGATAGGGCTTTCTAGGGCTTTGCCCAGAAAATTGGGAGCAAATATTCTACCACATTAGGGATTTGTAAAAAATGTTTATTGTATGGACCACATGGATTCTTACCTGGTGTTTTCCCAAGGTAGCCTTGAGTAACTGGGGGCCAGGGTGCAAACAGGCTGTTTTCTAGTCCCATCATTAGTGCTTTCTTAGCACTAATGATGCTAAGAAAGGCAGAAGGTCTTGGACTGGACAGGGTCACTCAAAGATATTTTTCTCTGAGTTTCCATTGGGTCATTATGGACAATTGCCCAGTTCAAATTTGCCTAACAAGATCACATTCCTTGGGCCATTTTAAGGCCAAGAGCTTGTTACCCGCACTTTAGGTTTCAGGCCTGACTTTGGTTTATACACATGTTACATTCTTAAAACTGTTCCCTGAACTGGCTGCTGGGTCACTGATTAGTTTAGCTGAACTGACCTTGTCCACTGACACAGCCTGAAGAGTGTCCCACACGCCAGATTTATATTAGGCAACCTAGCAGTCCTTGTAATGTCACTTCGCATTCAGAACATTGTTTAAATGAAAGGGAAAATGAAATGTCTCCTTAAGTGGAAGAGAACAAACTTCAAATTGGGACTTTGGGAGTTGAGCACAAAACATCACACTGGCCACTGCAACAAATCTTTTCCGGTTGGTGAGTAAGAACAGACTGCAGAGCTCAGAGCTTTAACATAAAAGGCAGCCAGAGCTCTGGTGTTTCTTTCAGCACTGGAGTGAAAAGGAAGCATTTATCCTGCTGCACCCATCCTTACAGTGATTAAAGTTGACTAGGAAAACCAGATGAGAGCTGTTTTGTTTTGTTTTCTTTTATTTTTTGCAAACCTTCAGATGTTGTAGAATAAGCTGGCAAGCCAGAGTTCATTATGTCTTCCCTAGTCTGAGACAGCAAAAGCATTTTCAGTTACTTATTTTATCCCGCAAACAGCAAAGGAGAAATCAGTTAGGACTGGACGTACTTCTTCCTGACCATCCAAAATTATATGGCATTGGCACTAATTGTTAATTGTTTTCTTTTTGTTTTGTTAGCATGACTTTTGCATCATGTAATGATTGTGTCTGAGTTGGGTTTGCAGTACACCCTGGCAAGTTTAACTTCCAATAATATTTTTGCTTTACGAATCTTTACCTCCTTTAATCATGGGATGGGATTTTGTTGAGGTGCCAAAAAAAATTTTCAGACAGTAAAATTAAAACCAACCAGCAAATGGAAACTATTAGCAATTCTTTCATTAATTACATTTGTGAATCAATCTGGGACACTTGATAATTATTTCTTGTAAACATTTAAGTGAATAATTCCAAGAAATGATCTTTGCTTTGCAATGGAGTATTCCCAGTTTTGATGTTAAAGCCTTATCCTCCATTAACTTTTTTTTTATCTTTAGCCCATAAACTGGAAAATGAAGTCTTGTCAGTGAGCTGGGCTATCAGAAGAAGGGAGGGAAGGGAATATGTAGTTAGAACAGGGAGAGGCGTAAGACGACCCCGGGTGGAAGGGAGCACAAGCGGATCGTGTAAAGGGGACTGAAGAAGTGAGGACGTGCGCCCTGTGCAGGGTCCTTACACTTTGTGTTAGGAGCTCGGGCTGTGGGGAGAAAGGAGCAGGTTATTTCAGTGCAAGAGCATTGACTTGTGCGCCCTTGACTTAGAATATAGATGACTAAGGCATAGGGCAGACTGGAGTGTAACTTTATGCTGGTTGTGATGGAAAAGGATTTGCTAAGCAAGGTATCATTGCAAACAAGATCTTGGGGAACTATTTAACTTTCCAAAAGAGAACACACTCTCAAGCACTTAGCAACCTATCATCTTAAAACAGTGTGCCAATTACAACAGTCTCTGTATGTTTGTCTAAGGATTCATTTAAAGTTTGGCAGGCTTTTCTTCAGCAGCACTCCATTTTCTCTTTGCTGTATGGATTGAACACAGCTTTCATTAAACTGTGTGTATGGGGGTGGGCAAAAGTAGGTTTATGGCTGTTTGTATGGAAAAGGCATGTGGGTTATGATTAATATAATAGTTTTATTAACTCTGTGTTATGTACTCAAAACTGTAAACCTAATTTTGCCAGCCCCTGTATGTGTATAAGTCTCTTTCCATTCATCTGTCCATTCATCCATCCATCTATCCAGCCAGTGGTTCAATCTGATGAAATCCTTTATATAGCTGCTTAAAAACCTTGTAAGGTTTTCTGTGTAAATATTATTCAAACTATTGTGGTTTGAAAATGTAATTTTTAGGAGGAAAGGCCAAGAACAGTCAGATGTAGAGAGATAAGAACTCTTTGCTGGGAGCAGAGTCCCTGGATTTGGTTATTCTCTCAGCCACATGATTTCTCTGTATGCTCTTCAGCAAGCCTCTCAACAATTTTGGGAGCTCAGTTTTTTTAATCTGTGATACAGAAATAACCTGGCTCCTTCACTTCTGTATCCTCCCAGTTCTCACTGTAGGAGGTAGAATAATTAATAAGCCTTGAAAGGATTATATTTAAATCATCAAGTGCTGTTAATATTATTGGAGTCAAAAATAAGAAAAGAGGGCTTTTGGTTAAAGATGGCAAAGCAAAGGTATTCTGCAGAAACCCAATCAAAGCAACAAAGAATAAAAAACAGAGAATTAAATGCCATCAATGAAACAAATGAACAAAAAAATGGTTCCAACCCCAAACTACAAAATATGAAGCAAACTTTACACTGCATAATGGCCTTCATCCCACCTCCCCACTTTGGAAAGTAGGCTGTCTTGCATTGTATAGTAAATCCTGCTCAGGCCATATGTGGAGGAGGGCTGTCCCTGTCTTTCCTACTCCTCTTCCTAAAGGTGGTTAAGTGGCCCAGAGCTGGCTACTCAGAGTTCTCCAACCCACTGGCTGTAACACTTGGTTCAGAGGTAGGCACATGATCCAGGCAAGGCCAATGGACTTCTTCCCTGGTACTTTTGCTGAAGCCTTTGGGGAAGGTGCTCTTTCTCCAAGTTCAAAAGCTATAATGATGATGTTGTCTTGGAGCCAACAGTGGCCAATGTATAAACAAACAGAATGGAGATAATGACCAAGTTCAAAGATGCTATATAAACCCCTAGATCCAGCTGTGCCTGAGACCACCACATCCACACTCTAGACTGCTCTGTTTTGAGCCAATATATTCCTTTTCCTTTCTCTCTCCTCTTCCTTCCTTCCATTCTCCTCCCTCCCTCCCTTCCTTCCTTCCTCCCTCCCCCCCTTTCTATCCTTCCTTCCTCTTTCTTTTCTTACCTTTCTTCTTTCTTTTATTTACTTCTTTTGACAGGGATAGCTTGTGGTACTTCAGATTAGGTATTTGTTACTTGGAATATTGCAACCAAAAGAGTCTAGTTCACCTGTCGGACTCAATGAACTGTAGATAAAAACAAGAGGTAATTTGAGAGCAGATACCTCCTCAGACCTTGAGCAAGAAACAGGTTTCAGTAAAACCAAGGCTGTCAGCTCAGAAAGGTGTATCCCATAGTCTTTAAATAAAGAAATGAGATCTAAGGTGTGGGCAGGTCACTAGAGAAGGGAGAAGGCCACTGTAAAGACCCCCTCTGAGGTCCAGATCATGAAGCAACTGGGGAAGATGAAGCTGAGGGTGACATGCTCTCATTTCCTGTGAGCCATCCAGTGTATGTGCCTGTGTGTGTGCATGTGTGTGTGTGCCTGTGTAAGTGTGTGTGTGTGGAAGGGAGTAGTTTGATGGTCAGAACTCAAGGAGTGTAACAGAGCTTTTTCTGTGAGTCACAGCAACCTGCCACACACAAACCTAGGGAACACACACTCTAAATCAAAAGAAATAACAGACTTGGTGAACGAAGGTACACATATCCTGGCTCTCTCCCTCTGTGGACCCTTTTCATTATTCAACAAATACATGGCTCTGTTTAAAGATAAACAGTGTTAGGACAGGAGTAATCATGGGACTGGAGTGCAGGGATGGAAAGAACTTAACAAAAAGATGAAGAAAAGGGAGAGTTAAGACAGTTTTTCATAGCCTCAAAGAAATTAAAAATAATGTTATTGATCTGTTTTTTTAAAAAAGGGGAAAAAAGAGCTCTGATTTGGGTTATAAGAATTCAAATTAGAGATTATAATCCTACATCAAGAGATTAAAAGGATGCTTGCAATTCTCAAAAATGAAAGAAAATGTATAAATGTGGAGGGGAAAGCCACATTAGAAATAAAAAATGAGAATAAAAACAGTTGGAAATGCAATGAGATCTAGTGGACAGGCCAGAGGAAATCATTCCAAAAGAAATGAATATGAAGATAGGAAAATGACTAGAGAGAGTGAGGTAAATATGGGTGGTGTGACACGTTTTCCTGAGGGGGAGAGTCATCTTACTCCTGCTCCTCCTGCTTCCAGTACTATCTTACTTTGAAATAAGTGCCAGGCACTCTTCCAAGTGATTTCCATACATTAACTCATTTGATATTTGCAACAACCCACTGAGAAAAGAACCAGAAAAATATTAAGACATAAAGCAGAAGACAACTTCCTGAGATAAAGATTTGAATCCAAAGCTCACATGGACACATCGTGTCACCACAGAATTTGATGTGCAGTAATCCGTACGGAGACATTTCCCACAGTGCTCAGCACTCAAACACTACCCAATACACACACACACACACACACACACACACACACACACACTCGATTAGTAATTGTCAATTGGGGGGATAAATGCAAGATGTCTCCTCTGGTCATGCAGGCCGAGCAAGCAGTTATACAAAAGGAGAAAAAGGCAGGCTGCCCCTGGCTTTATTAAAGCATCCCCCAGGGCTAGAAGACAGTAGAGTAACGTCTATGAAGTCCTAAGTATAAGAGCCATAACCCAACAATTGTACAGCCAGCCTTCAGTAAAAAAGGCGACATTTTCAAATGTGAATGAACTTGGGCACTACAGTACTCATGCACTTTCTAGAAAAACTCTTAGGCAACAAAATGGTGACTCAAAATTCAAAGCCCAGAATGAAGAAGCTATGGTAAGAGCCTTTGTGGTGAGTATTGACTTTGTTTTCATATTGAGCTAAAACTAAACAACTCTGGAAATGATGGCCATGGGCCCGGATCCTCGATGACATCATAGTAACATATATGATCAGAGCCAGTACTTGGGAGGAAGTGTGAGTGCCAATGACTTCACTTCATCACAGGGAATAGATTTTTCAGCAGCTACAGTTTGAAATTGAAATATATTGTTTAAAAAAAGAATGATTTCAGCATCTAATGTTTTTCATTATTTTTTTTTCTTAACTTCAGAGAAATCTTTTAGAAACTAAAATCTTTTGGGAAGACCCATTCATCTGAAGTTCTACAATTCCTTCAGTTTCACTTCAATTTCTGTTTCTCTGTTAAACTCAAGTAAAACTTATACTTAATACTTTTAAATTACAGTGACATGTACTGTGATCCCATTTATATGTATCCTTTACCTGCACTTCCTCCAAGTTCCTCTTCTGTTCTTTCATTCTTTTACCTTTTTATCTGAATTTATGCAAAATATGCCTGGAATGAGGTTTACTACATATTGACAATATTTATTTCTGAATGGTGTGACCCTGGGTGATTTTTTATAATTTCCTTTGTACTTTCTTACATTGCCTAGCCTTAAAAATTAATAATAAATATATCATTTTCCAAAAATAATGAAGTCATTATTCTTTTAAGAAATTGAAGGTAATGTGGCTGAGAAACTGTTTTAATTTGGAAAAAAGACAGTCATTGGCCAGAAAGATTTGGTTGAGTCCCACCTTTTCCAACAGTTTTCATGTAGTAAGCATTTCTTGGTGAGCAGAGTCATATGCTGGGGGTTGGGAGATGTAGCAACGGCCCCTCTTCGTGAGGAGTTTTCAAATGCATGTGGCTTGGCCTGCTCAGGTGTGGTCCCTGACGGGCAGCATGAACATCACCTGGGAGCTGGTTAGAAATGCAAAATCTCAGGTCCCATCCCAGATCTGCTGAATTAGTGTCTGCATTTTTATAATATACCCAGGTGATTTGTATGCACACAACGATTTCTCTAATGCCAGAGGAAGGAAAGGAGAATTGGAAGAAAGGTCTTGGGTGTGTAGAGGTGGGAGCACCTAATTCTGACTGAAGATCACGGAAGGTTTCCTGGGGTTTGAGGGTGTGGGGTGTCTCTCAAGGCTGAGTTTCAATAGGGGGAAAGTGTTGTGTACTTTGCTAAAGGAGCAGCATAAGCGGATATGGGGCAGGGGGGATTTGACTTGTCGGCCTGGCAGAGCAGGGGGGTGGGGGCGCAGGCCTGAGGCTACAGACTGCAGGGGACCTGCTGAGAAGTGCCAGCAGAGGAGTGACTCTAGTGTGGATGATGTTTGGAGAAGGGAGGGCCTGGGGCTGAGGTGACCATTGGGAAACATTTGCAGCAGGTCTGGTGGGAGATGGTGATGTCAGGGAGTTTGCACAGCAACACCTACCATGGGAGAGGGCAGCCACAGCAACCGTGCTGAAGTTCTCGGAGTGCACAGTGAGAAGCTACAAGGGCTTTTCCCATGAGGGTCCTTCAAACTGTGGAGCTCTGAAGGTCAAGGGAAGCATGGTGCTGTGGGCTTTTACTCTGAGCTAAGGAAATTTAAGCCTAACTAAGCTAAGCTAACATGGTTAGTTACCACGCAATGATGTCTAATCTAGTTTATATGTATAGAACTTGAATAATAACCAGTTAGTGATGACTAAAAAAGGCACTTAGAGTATGTGTATAACCTTTAAATGTGTATATTTTAAATCTTGGGCCATAAACTGATGAATGCTGTAGATACGTTGGAGGACTTTCTTAAAATTTTGATCTTATGAACATTCCTTTAAAAAACATGTTCTTTAATTTCCTCATTTATATGTAACTGTTAAGTAGAATTCTGTTTTTAATGTTATTAAGACAGAGTGCTGGAAACTATGTATCTGGTGCTTTAGGCTATAAAGACATGATGAAGGGACCACCACCCCTTGGTGGCATTTCCAAATCGCAGTCAAAGAATCTGAGAGACTATAAAGCAGGGGTCAGCAAACTAAGTCCCCTGGACTAAATCCAGCTCATTGCCTGTTTTTGTAAAGTTTTATTGGAACACGGCCACACTGGTTGGCCTATTGTCTGTGGCTGTTTTCACGCTACTCTGACAGAGTTTGAGTGGTTGTGATAAAGAATGTGTGGCCTCAAAGCCTGAGATATTTACTGCTTGACTTAAATCTATACACTCAAGTCTAATTCTAAAAATGGGGCGTCATCTTCTTAGTGCAAGGAAATCTTAGCTCAAAATTTGCCAAGTTTTCTTTTTATTATAATCATCCTTGAAAATTTCCTTTTCCATTTGAACATGTAAGTTTTTCCCAAATAGAAATAAATTTCTCCTTTGTTTTCCCCTTAATTCCAAATTCTTCCATTTAGTTTACAGTTTACTTCTCAATATCCAGTTATTGCCCTAAAGCAGGACTCGAGAAACTACAGCCTGGGAGTCAAATTTGGCCATGCATCTATTTTTTTTTTTTGTTGTTGTTGTTGCAGCCCTTGAGATGAGAATTGTTTATATATTTTTCAATCAGTACCTTTTAAATGGTTACAAAAGTACCTCCATAGCATCCTCCATTTTGCCACTTGCCCCACAGAGTGTAAAATACGTACTGTCTGGGTCTTTCAGAAAAAGTTTGCTGACCCCTGACTAAAAAACCTTAGTCATAATAATTGGAAGAACTCTCTGAATTGTAACAAAATCTGAATTTGAGAATAGTTTTAAAGAAATATATTTTTATCTTTGGTGTATATTTGGTCCAGCAGGAGATGTTGCTAGTGTGACTGATTCATGGATGGGCATTAGTAACTTAGTCTGTGTAGGGCATTGCCTTGGCTACAAAATTTTATTCTGATTTTTCGGAGTGAAATATAGGACATTTGTCAGTAACTGGGATATGAAGGCCTTGCTTTTGCACCGAAACATGTGGGCTGCTTTCCTCAGGACTCCAACCGGACTACAGATGGAACCACAGGAAGGGAAGACCTGAGACAGTGCAGAGATGGAGTCAAAGCCCTGATCACACCATACCTGAAACCCACCCTAATACCTTTTGGGTGTTAGGTAGATATGTATTTGTTAGATGAGCCAATAAATTTCATTTATAGTTGGTCATTAGAATTAGGTTTTTGTTATTTGTAGATGAAGCTATCTTTACTAATAAAATGGTGTTATTTTACCTCTAAGAAGAATTTCACAGAATACCTTTAAGAAATAATTTCTGAAATTGCTTTATCCTTGGTACATCAAAATCATTGTAAAAAAAATTATGGTCCTTAACAACATGGACCAGGAAGCTGGGAAGAGGAGCAATTATACTGGATGACTGCAACAAGATCTAAAAACATCTGATAGGCAGAAACACTTTACCAGTACAACACTGAAATTCAGTGAGAATGAGTTTAAGAACATGAATCAGAATGAGCTGCATGTGTAAGAAAAGACAAGGACTGGCCAACACTGTGATGTGACCACCAAAACAACCAATATGGTTTTAGGCTGCATTATTTAGAATATCTCCTCTTTGCTCCTCAGGCCATGCCTTTAGCTCAGTGCTGGGTCCCAGACTTTAAAAGGGATCCAGACAAATTGGCACTCAGAGTGGCCAAACAGGCTGGCAAGAACATTTAAAACCATATCAGATGAGGAAAACTTGAAGGGACTGGAGAAGTCTGTGAATGACACCAATGATAGCAGCTGTGATAATAGTGAACACTTAAATACTCACTATTATGTGCCTGGAACTATGCTGAGAAATTCCACATTATATCCTTGATCCTCGCAACCACCTTACATTGAGGCTTATCATTATTTACCACCCCTGCATCCACAGATGAGGAAACCAAAGCTTAGGTAACCAAAACTTAGCCAAGGTCACACAGCTGATAAGTGATAGAGCCATGGGATTTATTAAGTCATACGAGATGGCTTTAAGAGGTGAATGTAACACCTTTAGAAATTTGGATTTTCAAGAAGGATAAAGATTTGTTTCACATGGCTCTGATTAGCAGAACCAAGACCAATGGGTAGAAGTTACAGGAAGGTTTCAATTGAGTTTAACACCATCTAGTCTCTTCTTTCTTAGCCAAGAGGGGATTTTCTTTTTGAAGACCATCGACTCAACTCCAAATTTCTGGTTTACCCTGGCCAGACCAGACAGTTCTTCTTCAGTCCTCATCTTCTTGTAATCACACTTGTTTTCACAGCATGTTGCTTGGCCTACATGAGAGCATGTTTTAGCTCTGTTCTTCCTTTGGACCCCTTTTCCCCTTTCTGCCCTCTTCCCGTGAGCATCAGATGGTCCTGGTCAGGAGTCCAGTCTCTGAGCCAGCCCTCTGATGATGCTGATCTGTGTGTGCTGCTTTGATTGTTCACAGAGCTCTTTTTCTGATCACCACATCTCCTTTGTAGATGCTCCATTTTTCATCAGAAACTCAATGTGGCAAAACTCAAACTTACTTTACCCACCTAACTGTTCTACACCCAAACTTCCCCATTTTTTAAAGATTTTACTTATTTGTTTTTAGAGAGAGAAGAAGGGAGGGAGGGAGAAAGAGAGGGAGAGAAACATGTGCGGTTGCCTCTTGCACACCCCCTACTGGGGATCTGGCCCGCAACCCAGGTGTGTGCCCTGACTGGGAATCAAACCAGCAGCCCTTTGGTTTGCAGACTGCCACTCAATGCATTTGGCCACACCAGCCGGGGCTAACATCCTCATTTTTGTTGGTAGCAACCCTACTATCCTGTTTCTCCTAGTCCCCCTTCTGTTTGTTCTTCTGCCTAAAATCAACCACTACGTCCTATCGACTTCTCCTTTATAGGATCTCTTGAATTTGTTATTTCTTCTAGAGTCCCCCTCTTACCCTCAAAGGATTAGTCCTTGTTAACTTCTCTGAAATTCTCCTACGTACTCTTGTCACTGCACATTCTAAATCTATCTTCACTTGCTTGTGTAAGAACCAATGACAGCTTCTCATTGCCCATTGAATTAGGTCCTTTGATTCAACCCCAGGTTTCATGCAGCTGTTTCCAAAAGCTCCCAGCAGAAACCTTCCACTCCTGTTTTGCTGGCCCAGTGCAATCATCCCCAGCCCTGAGCACCAGGCTCCACCTGCCCCTCTCTATCTTCACTCATGCTACTCTCCTCCTGAGGGTAGACCTGTCATTTGCTGGTTCAACTTGTATTCTTTTAAGGCCCATGCTGTGGTTCACTTCTTCCTCTCAGCATTCACTTCCTTCTCAACATCCCTCTGGTTCGGTAACCTGCTCAATTTCACATTCTAGTACTTGCGTAGAGACTCTATTGGAATTTTACATTTAAAAAGTCCCTTAGTTATTCATAGTAGATTTAAAATTCTTTAGGGCAACTCCCTGTATGTTCTGTATTGCACTGACATCCAGCACTGGGCTGCTTGGACAGGTGCTTGTTGACTCAGACCTAAAGAAAAAAATAAGATTGGCAATTTATTAAGTTCTTCAAGTGTACAGATTACAGTACTAAACAGAGGCATTGCCCTCACTTTAAGTTATGGAAACCAAGGCCAGGAGGTTAAATAACGTGATCAAGTCCACGTAGCTGTTAAGTGTTGGACCCAGAATTTGGACCTAGGTCGGCTGGGCCCAGAAGCTGCGCTTCAATCTCAGCGCCGTGGTAGTCGGGCTCAGTACTGTGCAGTACTGGTGAATTCCAGTCCTGCGCCACTCTTGAAGACCAGTGGGACCCAGCACTGTCAAACATCTGTGTATGGTAAGAGGAACCCTTGTTTGTTCCCCGAAGAAATGGAGGTACACAAATGTGGTGTTTAGGAAGGCAGCCTCATCACTGGCCGTGTCCTTGGGGGACTTTGAAAGGCCATTAGCTGAAAAGGGTCTTGCTTGATTCCAACAGTTGTCTGGGACAATAATGAAAAGAAGGACTTGCTTCTCTCGTCCTCACACTTTCTTGTTATTTCTAGGGGTGATATATATGGAAACTTCCAGCCTCATACCCTGCCAAACTTTTGGCATTTTATCTTTTCAGAGGATTGATTTCCTTTATTTCTATGTTCTTTGAGATCTGCTGCATTTATATCTCAACTCTGAGCGTGTTGACAAAAAAGATCTCATCCCCATTTCTTTGCTTCATTGGCTGGGGACACCTTGCTATCAGATCTGTTTTTATATGTATAAAAATAAAGTAATTGTTTCAGAGCATCAACTAATTAGACATTTTTTAGAGAAGGTTAGCTTGATCTTTTCTTTTGTAGGATAAAAAGAAGTATTAAATCAGGTTTAAAGAAAAAGGATATATCTATGGAAAAATGATCTTTGGAGAAGCCCACCCTGTAAAGGTCAGCAGTGAAGGTCGAGCAAGACCAGCGCCAAGTTCTCACTGGGCGTCAGGCCGCAGCGAGCAGGGGCAGCAGGTGTGAGTGTGGATGTTCGTGGGTAGCCCTGGCTGCGTGTATATGCTTTCCTTGTGACTTTCATAGCAAATGTCATATTTTCCAAATAAAAGTTTGCTTTAAAACTTTCACTATTCTCTCAGTGTTTGTTTTTTTTGCCTTGAAATTTTATGTAGATATTTCAAAGTAAGTACTTTTAAGTATTGGCTCTAGCTAAAGAGATATTATATCCTTCATAGACCATTTCTATATTGAAAGTAAACTTTAAAAAAAGCAGGTATATAATCCTGCTATTGGCTATCCATTACACTTTTGTTTGATACACAAAATATTTGTCATCTTGGACTGCTGAATGTACCTTCCATTTTTTTAAACATTTAAATTTGTCTAAAAATTCAACATTTTCAGAGAATATACATTTAATTTTAAAATGAAAACAGGACACTGTGATGTAGTAGGAAGTGCAGTGAACTGAAAATTATGAGACCTGGGTTCCAGATCTGACCTTGTTCTGTGACCTTGGGCACATCTGACAAATTTGAGAACTTTTTTTTGGAGGGGAGGGGTCTGGAGAGAGAGAGAGAGAAGAAAGGAGCAGAGCAAAGAAGAGAAGAGAAGGAAGGGGAGGGTAGGGGAGGGGAGAGAATTGAATTGCTTCCAGCTCATAAATGCCAGGCTTTGTGATTCAAGCACAGAGTTTTTTCTTTTTCTAACAGTGACCTCTTGTGGCATATATCCTTAATCAATTTTTTGATTTGCAAAGTAAACTTTGGAATTATTTTTGTTGTTTCTAGTAACTATATTTCATATTGTTAAACAAATATGACTTGTTTTCAAAACACAAATCTTAGTTGAAAATTAGAAGTTGATTAAAATAGGATATAGATTACCAAAGTCCACTCTATAAACAGTGCTCTGTGGTTTCTTCAGAAACTGTGTATGGCCGACTCTTGACACTCACAGAAAGAGAAACGCTTTGGTTTTTGTGCTGAGTGCTGTGTGTATTCCTCTTCCTCCTAGGGACCAGGCGAAGAGGCGTTTGAGGGCCTCATCGTGCCCAAACAGCTCGGACCTGAGCAGGCTGGAAACTAAAGCAGGTGAGGTGCTTGTGTTCTCAGAGGTCCCCACCATGCCTTCACCTTCAGCATCTCTGTTCATAGGAAAAACATTTGCACTGAAAATATCTGATGTCAGCTCACTGTTTGAAAACTCCAGGCAATTTGTCCAACTTGGTCACATGCCAACATTTATTTTTATAACTTTTATTATCTTCACAATAGTGTTACCATTCTTACCATTATCCCAGCTCAAATTGTAGATTACAATCTTAATGAAATTATTTTGTGATAGTGTTTAGAAAGTTTCAAAACTTGACTCCAACATGGTTACTGAGTTCAAAACTTTAGTTTAAAATCATTACTTGCTTAAGTGAAACTATATCAACTGTAGGATAACAGCCCTCTGAGTGTTTAAACTAATTGAAAAAAATGTGTAACACTATAAATCACAGACTAGAAATGATACAAAATGTATCATGCCATGGAATACAGCAATTAGAAAAGTGAACTAGGCTATATTTATAGTACTGAGTGAAATGAGTATAAACATAACATTACATAAAAAATTAAGTTGCAAAAATAATATATGTTTTTTATGGATCCAGATTTATGTTGTAAACATGTAAAGTCAAGCATGATAAAAATGAAAATAAGCACCTGATTTAGAATGGTAGCAACTATTGGAGGTTGAGGGAGGAGGGGACAGGTGGGGGAGTCACACTGCAGGCACCAAGTGTATCTGTAACATTTTGGTTCTTTAAAACAAGGAGAATGAAAATAGAGTTAATATTTGACCAAAGTAGTTTTAGATGTACAGGTGTTTGTTATATTCTTTGTACTTTTATTGCATATGTGAAATTTTACAAAACCAAACTAATATTCAGTTCAAAGAATATTTTATTATCTTCAAAACTAATTTCTTACAGATAAAATGACTTCTGTGACCAATGAGAAATCTTAGGTAGATTGATTTCCGTATCAGCATTGTTGCTGAGCATTTTACATTTACATGCTAAAAACATCAGCCAATAAACATTGTGTCAAGCTTTTGTGTCCAGAACGCAAAGATGTGGTTAAGAACTATAACCACTGAGACAGCAAAATCTTAAAAAACATGCTGAAATTTCTGCTTGACTTACCCAATTTCCTGTTGAATCATAATTTTTATATTTAGCAAACTTAGATAAAAGTGCTTTCTATAATGTTAGGTGGTTGCCCAAACTGAGACAAACTTTATTTTTTGTGGCTCCTAAAAAGTAATCATAGGATTCCAGGCTTCAGTTTCTGGAATAGAAACTGAGTTCGTGTAGTACATAAAACAGGACTTTTGTAGAGAGCAGAGGTGGAGGAGGTGTGTGAGGGTGGAGATGGAGAGAGGCTGGGGCTGGAGGTGCCACTCACGCAGGGGTGCCTAGGAGAGAGTTGAAAGCAAACCCTTATGCTACAGTGTCTGGCTAATTTACGTTCTGAGAAGAAACAAATCTTAGAAACATTCAGGAGGGCCTGTGAGGGCCTTTCCTTTCTGAAGGTTAAATAAACTGTTCTGTGATTTCTGGCTCAGCCCTGTGAATTAACTCTTTCTGGGGTGAGCATGTTACCAATTCTGTTTGTCCTGAGAGAAGAGTCGATAACCCTGGTTTCTCACAGAGCTATTATGTTAAGGTGTATATTGCATAGAAGGTGAAAAGACTGATTTGAACTTACTGGACTTGAAATTTGTATTTCTAGTAAATTTAAGTGCATCATAAATATTTGTTAATTAAATTATTTTTCTGGCATTGTCTTTTGGCTCTTCACTTGATATATGTTGTTTTTATTCATATACTTTGGATTTTGAAGATGTCACATACCTGGGAATATGAAAACTATGTTTTTTATACTGCTTGAATATTCATGTTTACTTTTAGAATCCATATTTGTAATTTATCAAAGTTAGTGCAGACTCATAAAAGTAACGATCCAAAAGATCGCAGTGGTGGTCTGCAATCCTTTATCTGCCATTCCAAAATACCAAAAGCTCTGAAAGCTGAAATTTTTTTCAGACTCATTCAGTGACAATGCCTGACCTGTGCTGATCCGAGGCCAATGTAGTCTTTGATTCGTTAGTGTGAATATTGACATGTTTTGCTACGGGGGGCTGCCCCAAAGACCCTACTTGGGGTGCTATGTAATATGCAGTGTATGCACCATATTGCCTTATGAAAATTCAAAGTTTTCTGAATCCCAAACCACATCTGGACCCAAAGGCTTTGGATAAGGAATTGTCCAAAGAAGATCTGGAAGATATGGACTGATTTTGTCCAGTTCAACTCTGTGTTTTATGGTGAATTCTTGCTTATGGGTTAAACAGACTATGTGAAACCTTGCAATTAAAACTGTTAACAGCACCTACACTGTTTAGTTACAGCTTTTTTGACAACACCTTTTGTCAACTTTTGCTTCTCAAGTGCTCTTCCTGCCTAGTGTACACCAGCCCCTCCTGTTATTAGGAAGGTTTAATAAAAGGCAAGCCTAAGCTCACTGCAGCTGGGAGTGGCTGTTTGCAGCAGGGAGTGCACCGGGGGAGGCCTGTGTGCTGGGTGGTAACTGCCTCCCTGCATCATTACTGCATGATTGGAAAATTTAATATGCATTGTGTATTTTCTGTTCAACAGTAATACAAGTGTATTAGAGTTTTGAAAAATGCAAAAGAGCACAGAAAAGAAATTGAAATAATCCATAATATCAATACTTGAGATGACCATTGTCATCTCACTTTACAGAGGAAAAGTGAAGCAACCCGCCCAAAGTCAACCAGCTCCTGGGTGGCAGAGCTGGGACTCAAGCCCAGATGGTGACGGTGGAACCTGTGTTCTTCACAGGCCTCCCTGTGCAGCTTGCCCTGTTTCTGGTTAAAATAACCTAAATGTATACAGGCCACACACCCTTTTAGTGCTCTCTCTTCCTCTCTCTGGGGAACCCTCTGATTGTCCCTATGATTTGTAACTCATCATGTGACATTTTAAGGGTCCAGGCACCCACTGTGTGGTCACTTAATTGGTATCAGGTCCACCCTGTGAGGGCATGGCTTTCCTGATCCAGTACAGACTGGGTGCCACTTCCAAGAAAGGAGCCAAGAATGTGCCTCCAGCACTGCTCCTGAGTGCCACACACTCAGCCTGAGGGCCATCTCCAGCTACACCGTGTGTCGGATCTTGAGATATTTCCTCTGTGAGATGTAATCATTATTTACATTTTCTAATATGATTTACATTTCCCCTTAAAGCTACCTTTTAGTTTGCTGATTTGCCGCAGGGCAGAACAGCATAGAGGTCAAATGCAAAGACTATGGAGCTACTTGACCTGGGGTAGGTAACTTAATACTCCTGAGCCCCACTTTCATTACCTGGAAAATGGGGACAGTTTGGGAACCTCACACAGGCTTGTTACAAAACCTGGAGACAGGCCTGCTGCGTCTGAAGCCCACAGCGACTGGTAGCTGTCACTTCTCTGCAGCCACACTCCCCGGGAGCACCCACCCCGAGGATGTGGCGTATCACACACCTGGTACTCTTCAGACAGTGATGGCCTGTTTGTGTTTTAATCAAGGAAAAGAAATCCCTATTTATTGAGTGTTATTAGATGCTGGGTACTGGGGTCAGAGATTATTCACATAACCCTGCAAGCAAATATTCTGGTCTCTGTTTTGCTGATGAAGCCGGGAAAGAATGAGAAACCAGCTCCTGGTCACCCACTGCAACAATAATAAGTTGGAATCTGAAGTGAGATTTGTCAACTCCCAAAGTGCAGGTTTGTCCCACTATCCCCTACAAAATCAGTCCCCAGTGATGTGGACACTTTATTTCATACAGGACAGAAAATCCCTGCAGGCCTCCCTTTTAGAAAACTTTTCATTCAACATTTTCAAGATTTTTATTTTTTACATATCTATCATTTTCTATTAGTTCTACATTACAGAGGGATACACTTAAGTAAAAATAACTCAAAACTGTTTGCCTTATTGACAATAATTTCAACATTTACAAAGCTGAAGCTTTTATGAAGTGTCCCAATTAGAGTTTTAAGTTCTGATGTCTACATTATCTTAATCTGAGTTTAATTTGGGGTGATTTGATCAGAAGACATGTAGTCCTAATTAGTGTTAGTTGAGCTTGGGAGCAAAGTATAATTTAATTCTAGAGTTTATTAGTTTTAGTGATAAATAGCAGACTTTTGATGATGCTCTGATTATCATTCTTTTTTCAATGCTCTTTCTCCTGCTCTGGGCTTCTTTTGCAGTTTCAAAAGCTGACTTGCAAGATAAGGATATGGAAATGGAAGTAGACGATGTCTTTTGGAATACAAGGATAGTGCCAATTTTGCATAAATTAGAAAAAGGTAATAAAAATCAGTTTTTGTTTTAAATCAAAAATATCTCTGGTTATTTATATGTCCCCATTGTCATGATATTTTTAGTATACTTTGACTATCACTTCTGTGAATATGTTCAAAAACAATGGAGTCATCTACTTACTTACCCAGGACTGTGTGTATTGAATATTATGTGTAAACCTAATTTTTAGTGAGTAAA
This sequence comes from Anoura caudifer, assembly GCA_004027475.1. Taxonomy (NCBI): domain Eukaryota; kingdom Metazoa; phylum Chordata; class Mammalia; order Chiroptera; family Phyllostomidae; genus Anoura; species Anoura caudifer. The sequence continues at coordinate 64,065 of PVKU01006429.1, forward strand.
ATTATATTTTAAATGCAGCAAGAGAACCTAGTTCTAAAATTCCCCTTTGGCATATGCATTCACTATCACTCATTCTACCCAAGGAAATGCTGATTTGCACTCTTTAGGGTGGCAGTTAAGCAAGAAAGTGAAAGATTAAAACATTTCAGGTCTTTGAAACTCTGACTAAGTCTCATAGACTGGTATCCCCAGCAGGCGTACCCCTGGTTTTCTAGATCCAAAAGTACATGTCCTACTCCCCTCGGGTTGAGCGCACCCGTTAGTGGTGCCGCTCAGAGCAGGAAGTGCCCTGGCACTCTGGGATGCCCAGCAGGGAAGGCCCACACTCAGCAGGTCTCTGTAAAAGTGACCTGTGGGAATCTTGTCAGAACACCCCCACAAGCTTCTCCCTCTTTGCCACTGCTGGGGAGCCCATTTCTGAAGTTGAAAGAGGCTCCGGGGGAGCTGCAGTGATGGCCCCTGGGCTGAGCTCAGCACCTAACACACAGCGCCCAACAGGCCTTCACTGAGAATCATGGCTTGAGTGTCTCTTGGATAAGCAAAGTGGCATGTAAGCCACAGGAAGGGGCCCTGGGAGAAGCAGGGTAAATGAGTGCCCCCCAACAGCCAAGCCAAACAGTAAAGTCATGCAGAAGACCTACTTCCTAAAAGGTTTCAATGACCTTGGTTCCCTGTAGGCACCTAGCTGTGTTCATGGCTAACGTGGGAGCCCTGGACAGATGGCCATGGGGAATCACCTAATCTGTGCTCGGTAGGGCTCTCACCTTCCAGGTGAGCTGTGAGTGAAACTAGATCATTACCACAGTCCCCTGAGCTCAGATCCCTGAGGGTGAGAATGTGATGACTTTGTCCCATCTGGAGGTACTCGTTTCCCCCTCTTATTAGTGGGCCAGGTCAACGGCAGCCCTTGTTTTAGGAGATGTGTGCGAAGACTGGTGAGGAGAGCAGTTGGTCTGGGTACAAGTTTGGAAAGAAAGCATACTAGGAAGAACACAGCAGTGGGGACAAGGGCCGCTGTGCAGAGGCCCATCGTGGAGCAAGCGTTCAGCCTGAAGGATTTCAAGAGGGGTCCGAGGGCTCTGCCACCACGGACGCCAGCAGGTGTCATCAGGAGCGTGGGGCCAGAAACGTGGAGAATCTCCCTCCTGAGAAGGAACGTGTCTTCCATGGGCAACTTTAAGAACAGCAAAAGGGGGCAGGGCTGGGTTACTTGACCCTTTGAGATTCCTTTCTCTTTCTTTTTTTAACTTTTTATGTTGATGTAATTTAGGCTTCTAGAAAAGTTGCAAGAATACTACATAGAAATCTTGTATGTTCTTCCCCCAGGTTCCCAGATATTAATATTTTACTGCATTTACTTCGTCACTCTCTCTCTCCCTTCCTCCCCCTCTTGCACTTCTGCCCTGCACCGCACCCCTTAACACGCATGCATGTTGTTTTTATTTCTTTTTTAAAGCCCTTTGAGAACAAGTTGCTCACATGATGTCCCATAGCCCTAAGAACCATGGTGTGTGTTTTTAGAAACAAGGGCATTCTGTCACCTATCTGGAAATTACCATACACTACTATGTGAATCTGATCCAGATTTTTGCCAGTTATCCTAACAATTTCTGTTATAGAGAAAAGAAAATCCTGGATCACAAGTTCTAATTGTTTGTCATGTTTCTTTCACGATCTTGACATCTCTGAGGAGTTTACAGGCTGCCTTGCAAATTGGGTCTGTCTGGCACTTCCCCACAATCACTGATAGATCCAGGTTAGGCATCTAAGGCAGGTGCGTGGGGCGAGCAGTGTTGCGCCCCCAGTGCACCCTCCCCGCAGGGGGCATGTGAAGCCAACTGGGTCCATGACTGATCGTGATGTAAACTTGGATCACTTGAGGAAGGTGGTGTCTGCCAGGTTTTTCCACTGTGAAATCACTATGTCCCCCCTTCTAATTAATCAGTATCTTACTGGGGAATGTTTGAGGTGATGTTTTTACTACTCATCAAACTGTCACTCACTGGCTTTAGCCCCTTGAGAATCTTGTTAGCTCTTGGATTCAAGTTGTCTCTGAGGCTATATGGTATTTATAACAAACTGAATAGTGTAAAGTGTTAATTTGATCAACAATTTAAAACTTGGTCCTTGAGCCTTCCTTTTAAATTTCTTTTAAGCTAACACAGATACTCTTGAGTAGAGCCCACCAGGCTGAGGATTTTGTGGAGGGAAGTATTAGGAAAATGCATTGAAATCTACACCCACTGCCAGAAAGTGGCCTGGCCTCCAGTTCGTGAAGAAACTGCCAATCACAGAAGAATAAAACAACAAAAATGTTTTTTACAACAGAGCTCAGGTTTTTCCCTTTATTTAAAGTTAGTCCAAGTCATTTCCCATCAATTCATTTATTTCAGTGCATAACTGAAAGGCATTGAAGGTTACTTACCCATTGAGGTTTAAAATTTTTTCTTAGATGTTATTGTTGAAAAGAGCTAAAAATGGCCTGAGTCATTTCCTTCTGCAGGCACACACTTCCTCTATGTGGGCTTTGAGAGCACATTATGGTATTTATTTAAGATTGGCTTCCTACTTTTAAATTTCGTGATGGAATCTATCAAAGATAATATTTTTCAACTGAAGGCCTTAGACCTCGGATTCTTATATTTCTCTTCCCGTTTCACATCTGCTGCCTTTCTTCCTTGTGTGCCTGTTAGAATGGCTGCTACTTTTAAAAAATTGCTTTCCTCAGAATTTTAACAGAAGTCCTCTTTTTTATTCTCCTCTTTTCTAATAACCACCTCTCAATAATGGTGGGTGTGGTGACGTTTTGAGATTTTGTTCCATGTGAGTCCTCTGTTCTCAGATGATGAGCATTCTTCTCAGAAAAGTATTGATCATCGATTTAATCAAACATGTATTAGAAAATAAATATGCATAAGACTGTGTTGCGGGTTGTCAGTGCAGTGTTCTCACTGCACCACGCACAATGGATGCAAATGTGTGTAAGACAGGATTCCCACTCACGCAGCGTGACATCTGTTTGAGGGCCCTTGACATACGGCACAACATACACGTACATACATGTAAGAAATAATAGTACAAAATGACATTTGTTGTATGTGGGCTAGTGCACCTTTTCTGGATGAGCCAGGACCTCAAGAGCCTCAAAGGACCCAAATCAGTCGGAACAAGGAGGAGGAGAACATTCTAGACCAGTAGAACTGTGCTCCAAAGAGCTGAAGATGGAGGGGCAAGTGTTCTGCTTCCAGGAGCCTGAACAGAGCCCTGGCTGAGGTGGAGGGCTTTTAGAATAAAGGAGACCAACTGAAATAGGTACCGTTCCATTCTTCAAAATGCTCCTGAAAAGACTGTGTGTGCTCCATAAGCTGACTGATTACTAAGTCAGTCAACCTGGTAGGAGATGGATTGACAAAGTGAAAAAGAAATCAGGTTAATAGAAATGATAAGCAAAGGGGAAAGCATAGTTCAGGAATTTGAAGATGTCCAAGGAAATAATTATGGGTTTTTTACTTACACTGTCTGTGTTTGACACACTTGAGAACTTGACCTTAATTAGTAAGTGATGCCTCCCTCTCTTTGCCCTGACAGACGAAAACATTGAAATGATGTGTGCTGCTTGCACACAACTTCATCACGCTTTAGAGGAAGGACACATACTTGGAAATAAATTCAAGGGAAGAAGTATTCTCCTGAAGACCCTGTATAAATTAGTCGATGTTGGTTCAGACCCGCTCAGCCTTAAACTGGCAAAAATTATTCTAGCAGTAAGTTCTTCTTTCCTCTGGTCTAGTAGATGGTAACACATAAAAGTTTTGTTTAATGCTTTGTTTGTGAATATTACAAAGATAATCAGAAATGCAGTATCCTCACTTAGAATCTTGAAAAAAATTAAGGTATTAAACTTACATCACAGAATTTGACTAGAATGTACTATCTAAGGAATGAAGGCTCCGGACACAGAAAATGTTCAAAAAACTTTTACCCATGGACTGTGGCTAGGTTTAAAAGTGTGACAATAGGCAAATACATTCAAAACGGTTGCTCAAATAACTTGACTGGAACGCAGTATCAGAGAGTGCAGGCTGTGGTTTCTGCTCTGTGGTTTCTAGTGGGTGCTTGATTCTGCCATGTGATTTAATAAATAACTTAAGATAACTTGGGCAATGGACGAAATGGACAGGTGCTTTATGAACCAGCGTGAAGCAGAGAAACAGCTGCATGCGGGCGTGGGAAGGTGGTCATAGAAGGCTCCTGTGAGGTGTTGGAAGAAAAGGCCAGACACCAAATGAAAGCGTAGAAACTCCGTCTCAAACAAAATGATATCATTGTTTGAGCGGAGCACTTTGTTGTCATAGCCATAAACAGTTGGAGCTGAAAGATAAGACCCAGTTATTATAGAATGTTCTAAGAGAGCCGCTAAAACAAATGAAGCTTTGTTTACCCAGTTTCATAGAAGTAAAAGCTATTATGTTAACAACCCATAATTTATATAATTTAAAATCTTAAAGTACACAGTGAAAGTAAGCATTGGCATACTTGCTAACAGTGCAGTGAGAGTGTCCACCATCTCTTGCTTTGTATCCTTCATACGGAAGAATATTCTGACTGTATACCCTATGCAGTTCTTTGGAGCAGCTACGTGCTTATTTAGCTGTCATCCTAAACTATTTACTGCCCCCCTTGTAAAACTTGTGATATGATATATGACTCAGAAGGCAACATTTCTTTGAAATAGTGTGTTTAGCATTATTTAAATTCCCTTTCCTTGATGATAATTGATCAATCACTTTAGTGAAACTAAAGGAGCATAAACCACAGGGAGGACTTCAAGTCAAAAGTTGTAAGTAGAGATAGTAGGATGTCAGCATGCTTGCCCACTTCCCTTTCTGGCCCTGGACTTGGGGCACCTTCTGGCCCAAGAGAGCCCTGGTGTGAGGCTGGAGGGCTCTGCCGGTGTAGCTGCCAGCTGCCCAGGGACTGCCTTTGGTTTTCCATCCAGATCGTAGACATCCTGTCCATACAAAGCCAAAAAATCAGTAAATCAGAGTGAGAGAAAGAAGGAAAATGGTATGAATTTGTTAATGCTTTGTGGAGAAACTATTATCTTGGTTATTAAAGGTGCCATTCAAATGCATTATATACATGGCACAATTTAACTATTTTATGGCAAGAGGCTAAGTGGTCTGCCAGGCAGTGAACAGGTTTTGGATGAAACGCACATTTAGGTGAAGCCCTCCCCGTGACATTGACTGTCTTGCTGTATCAGGGGCAAGACTCACTGGGCTCCACTCCAGAGTGCAGAGATGGGTAGGCGGTCCCTTCTGATTAACTATAAACCCACCAGGCCAGTCCATCTGGTTCAACTTCCCATTTGCCTCCGTAATCTCCTGCAACGTTCCAGGCAAGACGTTTCACTTCGGCCTTGATGATGGGGTTCTATGTAAATTTTTAAAAGACCACATAAAATGCTGTTGAAAACAATCAGCAAAAACCTAAAGGTATATAGGAACTAAGAAGTTTTTAATAACTTCTTTCTGCCAACATTTAGTTTATGTATCAATTTAATGTAATAATTCAGACATTTTAAATTATTTGTGGTTAAAAAATTCAGTGAGCACAGTGTTACTTGTTCTGATTTTTTGCGTTCTTTGGTTAAGTGGAGGTTTGTCAGACCACTTTAATTTTAGTCTATGTATTGAAAAATCTTACAAAAATACGTCAGTCTATATTCAGACTTTTCAAGAGTATAAGCATATGTGCACTGTGAATGTAACTATACTCAGGAGGGGAAAACATTTAGCACCCTGTGCAGGGGTAAAAAAACAGAAAGGAAACACCAGTATGTCAACAGTGATTATATATAGTGGTAGTATTATGAGTGACTTTAAAACTTCTCTTTAATTTTTCAAATTTGCTTTAAATAGAAAAGACTACTATTTTTAACATAAGAAAAATACCCCACTAAAGGAACCAGCTTTGAGCCAGGGGCTCTTGACATTGGGATACGACGGAATAACAGAGCCCCTGACCTCCAGGCTGGCACCGCAGCCAGAGGGACAGACGGTAAACACATGAAGTGCCCAGTGGGCTGCGTTTGCTGTGGGAAGAAAATAAACTGGAGTAAAGGAAATGGATAGTGTGTGTGTGGGCAGGGGGTGGGGGAGTGCTTTTTATGTAAGGTAGTCTATATGCTTTGCATATAATTCAATATTTTATTAACTTTTCATGTCTCAAAGTCATAATTTTGCAGTTATTAAAAGATAAGGTATAAGAATTTGCTTTGAATGTAAACTGACCTTATAGCAGACCTGGAAATTGTGAGTTATTTGTTGTTTTCCTTAATGAAAACTCTGACACTTTCCCCCTCTTTCTATTTGTCACTAAAAATATAAGACTTGGGTGTGTGGGGAGTGGGTTTAGTTGTATTCATTCATTTATTCAACAAGCTTTATTAAGTATGCACCACATGCTACGCACTACCATTGAGAGAGTAATAAATTGTGATTTTTGACCTCAAAGGCTCGCAACATAGTGGAAGATTGTTGAATTAAAATATATTCTTATGTATTAAGAACATTGTATTTTCCATTGATGTAGAATTTTTTTCTATTTTCTTTCATTTATTTTCTGAGTGCTTACACAATATTTTTTTAAGCACCCAATCATTAAAATTGTATATAAGTTCCCATTTCCATTTTTCCTCCTGAGAACAGCAGGAATCTCTGTTCTGCCGTATGTGATCTTTTCCGAGGCTTCCCCAGCAGGGCTCCTCAGACTGGAATGTGCACAAGATCCCCTGGGAGCTTGTTACAGTGCAGGTTCTGATTCAGTCCTGCTGGGTGGGGCCTGGGACTCTGCGTTTCTAACATTGACCAGGTGATGCCAAGAGGAGTTGCATGTCTTGTCTGAGGAGCAGACTCCTCAGTTGCAAAATGGGAATGACAACACCTAATATGCAGGGTGGCTCTGGCATAACAGGTAAAGGGCCAGAGCAGGGGCCAGATAGAAGCTACTCCCTGGAGAACGCCCCACCCTCCCTCCACCCCTCCAGGTGGGACGGATTGTGTTCATCGCTGTATCTCCTACAGAGGACACACAGTGCCAGGTGCACAATGGGCACTCAGTAATATTTATGGATCAAACACAAAACAAGTCTTTAAAAAATATGACTGACAAATTTCATTCTCTTTTTTAAACCAACTGAAACTCATTAATAAACAATATTAAAGATAATTTGAAAGATACTTTTCAATGATAACCTAATGACTCTTATGCCTTCCTTTTCACACAGATAGATTTATTTGCTCAGATGACCTTAATCCTACAAACCTATTTTATAGTCTTGCAATGAGGGAATATTTATTTCTATTTTATAATAGAAATATAAATAGCTTACAAATGTATTTTTTAAAATGTAGTGTTCACAGTTATACTTTTTGTGAATGCTTAATATGAATAGTATTGATATTCCACAATTTATCAAGTTATTCCCTAACATTGGGATTTTTCAGATTTTTAGGATATTGGATATTTAGGATTTTCTTTTTAATTTGTACTACTTTAAATTTTAAAAAAACAGCTAATTTAGATGATTCAGTTAGTCCTCCTATACTGTGCTTTTTAAAAAATGTATGAAGTCTGTCTGGAAAAAGTCTAGCCATTGTTAATATAATGAGAACACTTTGCAGGACATTGATGTAACCTGGCAGCCAAGAAAGAAGGGACTGGAATGCACATGTGTGAACAATGATGACTACACTGTACTAGTCAGTGGGGGTGGTAGATGTCATTGAGTGAGCAAATATATTGTGTGGCCATCACATTCAAAATGACTGAGTGAGTAGAACAACGAATCTGCATCAAATTTTGCATTGCGTTTGAACGTTCCTCTGCAGAAACTATTTGATGATGCAGAAGGCCACAGATGGGCAACTGGTGATTGACAGCTTCATCACAACAATACACATCTCGTACAGAGTTTTTGGTGAAACATCAAATCACCCAGGTGACTCAGCCCCCCTACAGCCCAGATTTGGTCCCTGGGACTTCTGGCTTTTCCCAAAACTCAAATCACCTTTGAAAGGAAAGAGATTTCAGACCACCAATGAAATTTGGGAAAATATGATGGGGCAGCTGATAGTGACTGGGAGAAATGAGTGGGGTGCCAAGGTGCCTACTTTGAAGGGGACTGAGGCATTATTGTCCTATGTACAATGTTTCCTGTCTCTTGTATCTCATATTACATGGCTGGATACTTTCTAGACAGACCTTGTATGCTTCCTTATTCCCTGTATGTTTAATCTACTTGAATTTTTTTCTGTGATTTAGAAGGTAATTTTAAACTTTGAACATTATTTGTCATTATCTCAAAGAATTCCAGAAATAGCCTTAAAAATAAATATATATATATTACCTGATGAGAGAATGACTTCTCAATTTTCTTTTATACAAATGATAAAAAGAATCATACTTCCCCCTTCTCTGTCTTTCACCTCCTCTGTATTTTTTAAGGTAGTTTAATCTGAAATTTTGGTATCCATCTTTCTTTACTTTTGTGTTTTAAAGCAATTACTCCATTTAATTAAATTTATCAACATTATCTTCCCTTTTTCCTCATATACTCTTTAAAAAGTAACTAGTAATCTCACATATAAGCATGAGTCTTTATGAAGTAAAAAATAAACACTTATTATTAAAATGTGCTAATTCTAAATATAATTTATATTAGATAGTTGGCAAATAAGTGGCTGAAACTTTTGAAAGTTAATTTATGTAGAGCTTTTCTTTATGTTTTAAAAATACTCTTGCTGCATTTTTAAAATAAGATGTTTGTGTTTAAAAATTATGGCATATCTTTATTTCCCTCCATGATAGAAATGTGTTTTCTTTCTCTGCAGCTTAAAGTGAGTAGAAAGAATCTCCTTAATGTCTGCAAACTTATATTTAAAATTAGCAGAAATGAGAAGAATGATTCTCTGATTCAAAATGACAGCATTCTGGGTGAGTATCATTTAGCACTACCATTGGCCAAATGTTGCATTTGAGTGCAAAGTTAAAATTAATGATACATGGAATATTTTATTTCCTAGTATTATGTGGAAGTTATGTGATATTTTTAATCTGTCCTCTATGTTTTCCACATTTCATTTAATATATCCTCTGGAAGCTAGGAGGATAGTCCGCTATTTTTGTAATGCTTGTAGTATATGTGACTTTGCAAAGTGTTCCCTATTTAAAAATTCATTTCCTGGTCTTGGATTTACTATTAGAAAAAAAGAAAACACCACATTTAATAGTATTTAACATAATTGAAATTAGTGTCTCTGGATATAGTAAGAATGACTAAAACTTGGAAGACTTCTATAACTGTTGTAGAAATTTGACATCAAAGTGTCTCAAATGTGTTTCAAATATGTAGATAGAGAAATTTTACTACATTCTAACTACGTAGCTAATGAGATCTAATTCTTGTTGTGCCCTTAGATAATTAAAATGCTTAAATCATTACGTAAATAGAAGTCTTTTATGAAACAGCATTGCTGATCTGAAGGCAGGCAGCATGACAACACTTCGAGTCCTCTTTTTGCAACATAGGGCAAATGGTATTCTGCTTTTTTTTTATCCCAGTAAACAGGGACAAAACCAGTCAAACACTGAATCAGCTCTTTGAAAACTATAGACTGAAAACAAAGATTCTGATAGATGATCCCACTGACATTAATAAAATAAAATATGAGAGAGACATAAAAAACCTTATCAGAGTTGCTTGGATTACTCCTAAAACCTAGTAATAGTATGTTTTTGGATGGGTGTTCTTAAGTTGTCTTGGGAAAGGGTGGCTATTATATCTGAAGCATCCCTTTCTACGGTGATCAAGATTTTTAAAAAGGCCCTTTTTCCATTCATACAACAACTGGTATACTCTTAATGGTTTGTTGAAATGTAACTCTTAAATTGCTTTAATAATTAGTTATTCTATAATAATTCAAAATGAATGTAATCAAAATAAAGGTTGGTAAATGTTAGTAAGAGACAAGGGTTAGCATTTAAAGAACACTTTCTTATTTATATATTATAGCCCATCCTTTTACTGTCATTACTATTGTGAAGATTTAGCTAAAAGTAGGTTTTCCTCTTTATACTAATCAATAATCCCTAACAAGCATTTGACTTTAGGTTCTGACTAACATTCTACAAATTGGATTTGATGTTCACATATAAACACTTTAATATGTCTCTGTCCAGCTGATATAATCACACATTTGTAATAATCCATCTTTTTGACAGAATCATTATTGGAGGTCCTGAGAAGGGAAGACCTGCAAACTAACACTGAAGCTTTTTTATACTGTATGGGGGCCATCAAATTCATTTCTGGAAATCCAGGATTTCTTAATGAAATGGTCAGCAGAGGTGCTGTGGAAATATTGATGAATTTGATAAAGCAAATAAATGAGAACACCAAGAAACACAGTACATGTTTGCCTAATTCAGGCCACTTGTTAGTCCAAGTAAGTATTTTACTTAAAGAGGTGAAATGTGTAAAATTTGTTTTCATGTTATCTAGTAACAGTTACCTGCCAGGGGACTGTAACAGGTAACAGGTGGGCTGCTGCCTACAGCCAGGTGGGGGTGCCTGGCCTTGGGGACCAAGGGCAGCAGCCAGCGCCCCACCTCCTCCCCATGTATGCCCATTTCCCCTGGAAAGGCTCTTCCATGCCTGTTCATGGAGCAGCTGTCCACGCAGCTTGCAGACAAATTTTCCACTACCCTGCAGAGAAAGAAGGCCTGGAAGCATGAAAAAGCAGCACCTCTTTGGAAAATAATTGCATGTTATAATCAGAATTATAATTATATGGAGATTGTTCATGACGATGGGTGGTAAATGTCATGAATCTTGTATCTACAATAAAAAACAGAAAGTTAATGAGATTGAGTGGATAGTTGTCAAGGGCATATGTAGATGGCATGCAGGCATGAGACTACAGGAATGAAGGAGACAAAACTGAATACATTTAATAGGACCAGGGCAGGGGGAAAAATGTGTTGTGTGTTAGAGTTTTATTACTTCTTTTGTGGCAGATTAAATTTCATAGTTAAATTATTTTCATTGGAGCTGCTTCAGCTCACATATTCTTTTTTAGATGAGATTTTACTCTTTAATAGCATTTGTATGTCAGATAATAGCATCTTTGATGTAATAATTAATGAGATTTGAAATGTGCTTGTCAATTAATGAGGATTGATTAAGTACTCAGAGCCCTTGAAGCCCTTGGGGAAATGTGTTAAAAATTAGATCTAGGCCCTGGTATACAGATGCTTAAAGTGTTTATGATGATTATTAATTTTGGACTTGTGGTTTTGTCTCCATTTTGAAGATTGTAGAAACCTCTTTGTCACAAATGATTCAAAATTCTGCTGGATGTGCCATCTTTTGGCTAGGAAGACTTAAGAAACATTATATTCACACTGCCAGTGCTACTATTTAGTTACTCAAATATTCCCTCAGTGAAGAAAATAATTATTTCAGTTATATAATTATACTTTTTGTTAAAATGCAAAAAAGTATAAAGAAGAGTATAAAAATAAAACAGCTTTTATTTTCTCCCTGAGATAACAACATACCTCGAACATTTTAGTGTCCATTCTTTGAAGCATTTTTATGCATATATATGCTTACATATGTATAATTATATATAATTCTTGCTTTTTATCATGGAACCTGTTTTTTTAATAGTTTTATTTGCTTGTTTTCCATCATTTTTTCCCCTCCTTGTTTCTCCTCCAGTCCACCCAGTTAGCCATCTCTGTTCACACTGATGTACTCAGCACCTTTTATTATACTCATAGGTTTTCAAAAATAGTGTAGAAATACCCTTGTCTTTTCTCATTCAGCAATAGTAAAACCCCTTTAAGTCAATTTTATAGACTTATTTTATTCTTTTTAATGGTAGCATAATATTCTGTGACTAGGCTATACCTCAAATAATTAACCATTCTCCTGTTGAGATATACACTCTGTTTTTAGTTTTGATTCAATAACTTCTGGAATTCTTAGCTAGTTTAAAAAATCTTTTTTCAACTTATTTATGTATTTATAGTTTTATAATAAAATGAATTATAAAATCATAAATTGTAAAATATAAATATTTGTATAGTTAAATATAAATATTTATTTATATATTCACATATATAATGCATTGGAAAGAGATTTTTAAAAATATATTTTATTGATTATGCTATTACAGTTGTCCCATTTTCCCCCTTTATTCCCCTCCACCCTGCACACCCCCTCCCACCCGCATTCCCCCCTTTAGTTAATGTTCATGGGTCATATATATATAAGTTCCTTGACTTCTACATTTTCTATCGTATTCTTAACCTCCCCCTGTCTACTTTGTGCCTACCATTTATGCTACTTATTTCCTGTACCTTTTCCTCCTCTATCCACCTACCACTTCCCTGCTGATAACCCTCCATGTGATCTCTATTTCTGTGATTCTGTTCCTGTTCTATTGTTTCCTTTGTTTTTATTTTTTTAAGGTTTCGCTGTTAATAGTTGTAAGTTTGTTGTCATTTTACTGTTCATATTTTGATCTTCTTTTTCTTAGTTAAGTCCCTTTAACATTTCATATAATAAAGGCTTGGTGATGATGAACTCCTTTAACTTGACCTTATCTGGGAAGGACTTTATCTGCTCTTCCATTCTAAATGATAGCTTTGCTGGATAAAGTAATCTTGGATATAGGTCCTTCCCTTTCATGATTTCAAATACTTCTTCCCAAGCCCCTTCTTGCTGGCAAAATTGTTTGGTTTTTGGGTTTTTTTTTTTTTTTTTTTTGAGAAATCAGCTGACAGTCTTATGGGAACTCCTTTGTAGGTAACTGTCTCCTTTTCTCCTGCTGCTTTTAAGATTCTCTCCTTATCTTTAATCTTGGCGAATGTAATTATGATATGCCTTGGTGTGTTCCTCCTTGGGTCCAACTTCTTTGAGACTCTCTGAGCTTCCTGGACTTCCTAGAAGTCTATTTCCTTTGCCAGAATAGGGAAGTTCTCCTTCATTATTTGTTCAAATAAGTTTCAATTTTTTTCTCTTCCTCTTCTCCTTCTGGCACCCCTATGATTAGGATGTTGGAAAGTTTAAAGTTATCCTGGAGGTTCCTCAGCCTCTCTTCATTTTTTTGAATTCTTGTTTCTTCATTCCATTCTGGTTGAATGTTTATTTCTTCCTTCTGCTCCAAACCATTGATTTGGAGTCAGGGTTTCCTTCCCATCACTGTTGGTTCCCTGTAACATTTTCCTTTATTTTACTTTTCATAGCCTTCACTTTTTCCCTCTATTTTGTGACCATTCTCAACCAATTCTGTGAGCTTCCTGATTACCAGTGTTTTGAACTGTGCATTTGATAGATTGGCTATATCTTTGTCACTTAGTTGTATTTTTTTCTGGAGTTTTGATCTGTTCTTTCATTTGGGCAATTTTTTTTTGGTTTTGGTGTGATGTTAGGTAGTGAGGGGTGGAGCCTTAGGTGTTCACCAGGGCGGGGCAACCCCCATATCGCTGTGTTGTGACGCTGTATGTGGGGGAGGGGTCTGAGAGGGAACAGTTCAGCTTGCTCCGCTCTCTGCTGGATTTCAGTCACTTCCGGGGCTACGCGCAAGCAAACTGGGCCCTTCTGGTGCTGATTCCCAGGTGGGTTGGTTTGTGTACATTCTAGGACCCCATGGGCCTCTCCAACGAACTCTCCTGTGGGGCTAGGACTTTCTCTTGGCACCTCAACCCCCACAGGTGTTTTCAATCAGAGTTTTTGAGGCTTTATTTCCCTGTGCTGGGGCCCTGGGTTGCGCTGTCTGTCTCGCTCCCCAGTGGCTCTTCCGGGTTTATCCGCCTGTGAATGTGGCACCGCCCAATCAACCAGCCGCTGCCTTGCCTTGCCGTGAGTCCTCTCTTCCCTGGCTGCCCCTCTCCACCTCTCCTACAGGTCTGGACGAATGTTTCTTTTTTAACTCCTTGCTTGTCAGACTTCCATACAGTTTGATTTTCTGGCAGTTCTGGCTATTTTCTGTTTTTAAATTTGTTGTTGTCCTTCTTTTGGTTGTGCGATGAGGCACAGGGTATCTACCTATGCCTCCATCTTTGGAAAGAGCTTTTTAAAACCAGACTCTCTCTCTATATGTGTGTACACAAATATAGTAGACTATATATCTGTGTCTATAATATATATAAAGTAGACTGTATGTCTATACCTCTATATGTCTGTGGATAGATAGATAGCCTGGTTTAAAAAGAGCTCTTTTCAACCTATTTTTATATATAATGTGATGTATTTTATTTATAATTATATAATATTATATATTTTATATTTATATAAATATATGTACATAATTTATACATTTAAATATATAAATTTATTTATACTTGTATTTATTATTTATACATAATAAATATATAACTATGTAATATATAAGAGCATTGAGTATATCAAATCAAGAACTAGGACCTCTGGTATACCAGCAAGTACAGTGTTCTTCTCCCTACATTTCTCTTTTCTTTCCCTCTTCTCTCACCTCAGCCTCATCTGGTCACACTAACTCACTAGGTCGGATACCCCTTCCCTTTCCTCACATGCATGCACCCCTCCAGGGCACTGTGGTGCGGGGCCCTATAGTGACGTCCTCCTCACTGCCCACCTGCTCTCTCCTCCACTGTCATTTCCTCAAAGACTTCCTCTGAACCGACTCAGCACCTGCTACCCACATGACTGAGTACTGTCCCAGGGGCACAGTCAGCACCCCACCTCCGCATCCAGCAAAAGAAAGTGGGGCCTGGCCCATGGCCACCAACTGTCCTTTGCATCAACTGTACAATGTCACTATATGTGTGTTTGTCTACAGATTTGGACAGGGAGGAGATGTTGTTTCAGGATGTTTCATTTGCAGGATCCCCTGAACTGGACATTCCATCATATATGTATAATTAAAACAAAGAAAAACTGTTTTTATTATATGAATGATAAGAAGTAAGCAACAGGACTTCACTATGAGCGCAGATGGAAATCTCTACTCTGGGAGTGTGTAAGACTGACTGGGTTTTGACCAGCCTGCTCATGGGCAAATTCAACCAAACAGAACTGACCATGTGCAGAATTGTTTGTTTACACCAACTTTCAGAACCTGGTGACTCTAGCTCCTGAGGCATTTTTTTAAAGGCAACTTTATTGAAAAAATAAGTTATTTGTAGCTGCACTAATGAAATAATATGTGTAAGCCAGAGAGAACATGGCAAGGCAGAAAAGATAAAGGCAGGCAACTTTGGACAGCTGGGACTTCCTGTCCTTTATGACTTTCAACCCAGAGAACCTCAGAAGCTTTAGCATCCTTTCTGGGAACCTCCCATTGTAAAACTTTGTACATTCTAGCATCTGGCAGAGTGCTAGAGTCATCCTATTTCCTTAAAGCAGTCCCACAGGGGCAATTGAATGAATGGAAAACATCTGAAGCTGGACCACGCAGGTTGTGTAGGATTTAGAGAAAGGGAAAGGGAATGGGACAAGGTGTGTTTGGGGGATACTAAAAAAGTAAGTGGGTTGGCCCAGAAAGATTCTGCGGGTGAGGCATGCAAATGTGATTCAGAGGCTATAGTCCTGGGTGTTGAAAAGCAGCTGCACAGTATGTTAGAGCAACAGGGAGCAACTGGAGGTCCATTGGTGGGAAGGAGAAAATGAGATCAGAGTGGCAGAAAGATGAATGTGTACAAGATATTAAACTGATAAAGACCAAAAGCTGAAAAGTGACAGAAGGAGGATGTGTTAGTGGTATGAACAGACTGGAGAGTTAAGATCTCACACACAGAAGCCCCAATTAAGATGCATGGCTGCAGTTGTTAGATTTTAGACCGATTATGCTGGAGCTAAAGGAGACAGATCAAGGAATGGGTATAAAAGAAAAGTTTCTCCTCAGTGTATAGGCTGATATTGCTTAGAGGAAATAATACTGAAGTGTTGTGATTTTGAAGGTTTTCTTCATGTTGTTTCTTATGTATATGCATATATACATATATTTATCACCATGTGGCTGCCATTAAGAGACATTGGTGACACAAGTGTTTGTGGAGTGGCTGCTCTGTGCCAGGTGTGCTCTGGGTGCTGAATAAGATAATGCAGGACAAGGTAGCTGCCAGTAGGGGCTGACTTTTTGGTGATCCTCATGTCTAGGTAACAGTATTCTGATGCCTTATTCTTCTACCAAGCCGTGGTACTTCCACATGATCAATGCTGCATTCCATTCTGCCTGGCAGATACCTAATAGTATTTTGAGAAGGTTGAAAGGATCATTGCTGATGCTCAGAGGAACTGAGGGGCCACAACCTGGGACCCAAGTGGAAGTATTAACACCTTCAGTCTGGCAAGCCCTGAGACATGAGCATGTCTGTAAAGAGAATAAAGATTAAACTGTGCATGTTCACAAAATTCTAGAATTCTAGAATTTTGGGAGAGCTCTCTGAAACTTGGAAAAAGAGAAACATGAGCCAGAAAAAAAGCAAGCCCTCCCAAAGTGCCAGTAGTAAATTAAAGCCCGAAGGAGGTGACTGATGGGAATAGAGATTTGTCTTCATTGACCTAGAATGGATTATCCCGAGGTGTTGGGGTTCCTCTCCAAATTGTAAAGGCTAACAGTCAGAAGGCCTAACAGAGGAGCAAGGAAATTTGCTGGAGTTACCTCCATCAGAAAGTCTGTGGTCTCCAACCAGCCCCCTTTCTGGGAGTAGAGAACAGTCTTCTGTATATGTTATAATTGTAACCAATCCCAGATTCCCCTGGTACCTCATTTGTCCTTTTTGTCTCTTGAGAACATTATGTATAAAGTTGCTTTACTGTAATTGTAGAAAATCTCAAGGTACTTTCACTTATAGTTTGGTAATTTATAGGTATATAATGTAACTATTAAAACCCAGATTGACTAGAACACTCCTATTTTTTATTATTCTTTTGTATTTCCAATCTTTTTTTCTTTACGGTCTGACTCATTTGATTTCAAGTTCAGTCCTTAGAGAAATACGTTCTTTCCCTGCTCCAAATACAACATTTTTGGAGTTAAAACCATTCCATAGCACCACACTCAACACTGTTTGCGTTTCCTCCTCTCATACCTGTCTCATTTCTCTGGCCTCTAGGCCTTCAGAGGGCCGTTGAAATCTGGATCATTCCCCCCATTGCTCAGCATGTCTCCAGTGTCATCTTCTCCCATTCCCTAAATGGGAATTTCTCGGAAGGCCAGTCCTCAGACGTTTGTCAATCCCTCTTCCATTCCTTTGCTTTGGCTTGAGTTTGGGCACAAGAAAAGTGAATTAAACAAAGAGACGTGACTCAAACATTTTGAGCCTGGATCTTTTAGAAAGTAATATAATTGTTAAAAATTAGAGAGTTGTACAAGGAAATGATTTGGTGAGAGGAGAAAAAGAAATAATGCAGTTGTCTCAACATAAAACTTTAATGTGCCAGCAGAATAGCCAAGTGGGACTGTCTGGTAGGTAGTGTGAGATGTGATTTGATGCTTAGCAGAGAAAGTCAGGCCAGAGGAGGGTTTAGGGTCATCGACATGGAGGTAGAAGTTGAAGTCCAGTAAGACGATAAGATTGCTCAAGGGGGGAGAGTGGAAAGAGAACAGAGAGGGCTGGGGACAGACTCCTGTAAAATGTCCAAATTTGTGGATTGGGAAGAGGAAAAAGAAGCGAACAGAAAATTAAGAAAGGATGATGATGTTTGAGAGAGTAGAGGTTTTAAAAGCAAGGACTGGTCAGCTTTGGCAAATACTGTGGAGAGCACACAGGAGAAGAGGAATTCTTTACTTTTTTTAATTTTTGAAAATTACAGTTTACATTCATTATTAGTTTGTATTAGCTTCAGGTGTATAACATATTGATTAGACAATCATATACTTTACAAGTATTCCCCCCGATATTTCCCATACCCACCTGGCACCATACACAGTTATTGCAACATTGTTGACTATATTCCCAATGCTGCACTTTACATCCCCATGACTGTTCTGTAACTGCCAATCTGAACTCCTCAATCCCTTCATCTTTTTCACCCAGTCCCCCGTCACTCCTCCCATGTGGTCACCATCAGTCTATTCTCTGTATCTATGAGTCTGTTTCTATTTTGTTTATTTTGTTCTTTAGATTACACATGTAAGTGAAACTATGTGGTATTTTTATTTCTCTAACTTATTTCACTTAGCATATTACCCTCTAGGTCTAATCATGCTGTTGCAAATGGTAAAATTTTATTCTCTTTTTATGGCTGAGTAATAGTCCAATGTTTATATGTACCCTTACTTCTTTATCTACTCATCTATTCATGGCCACTTAGGTTGCTTTCATAGCCTGGCTATTGTAAATAACACTGCAGTGAATACAGGGGAGCATATATTCTTCTGAATCAGTGTTTTGGGTTCCTTCAGATATGTATCCAGAAGTGGAATCACTGGGTCACCCGACAGTCACTTTTTAAATTTTTTGAGGTAACTCCGTACTGCTTTCCACAGTGGCTGCACCAGTCTGCATTCCCACCAGCAGAGCACGAGGGTTCCCCTTTCTCCACCTCCTTACCAGCACTTGTTTGCTGATTTATTGATGATAGCCATTCTGACAGGTGTAAGATGATTTCTCATGTGGTTTTAATATGCATTTCTCTGATGAGTAATGACTTCAAACATCTTTTCATATATCTATTGGCCATCTGTATGTCTATTTAGGCCCTTTGCCCATTTTTAATTGGATTGTTTGTTTTCCTGGTATTGAGTTGTATAAGTTCTGTATAAATTTTGGATATTAACCCCTGAGATGTATTGGCAAATATGCTCTCCCATTCAGTGGGTTGTCTTTTAATTTTGTTGGTGGTTTCCTTTGCTGTACAATAAGTTTTTAGTTTGATGTAGTCCCACTTGTTTGTGTTTTTTTCTGCTTCCCTTGCCCCAAGAGATATATCAGTAAAAATATTACTGATATATCTCTGATTGTATTAGCTTCAGGTGTTTTCTTCTAGGATTTTTATGGCATTCAGCTGAAATTTATTAAATAAAGGAAGATCAGAATTACCAAAATTTAAAGTTTCAAAGAGCAACGACTTCTGATAAGATTAAAAAATAATCACAAGAAATTAAGATGACAGAGTTAGAGATGGATTTCAAATCTTAGATTTTTTTTGTTTTTCTGGTTTTGACAAGCTATGTGGAGGAGATTGCTGAAGAGAAACTGAAATTGGGAGGGGAGTGTTACGTTGGCGGGACAGAATTCTGGGTAGTTATTCTCTGCTTTATGGATTTGGGGGATTTAAGTGAGGCCTTTGACCGAAGTCTGGGGACTCAATTAAACAGTGATTTAAATTATATTAGTAATTAAGGATTGCACCAAGGTGATTTGGGTCTTTTAAATCATGCTTTATTTATACTTAATAGTTATAAAAATGTAAAGATTAACAAATGTGTATTTAGTTAATTAATTATTCTGAGCATACATAAATAAGCTGGAAAGTATGTTAACTCTCATTTTCTGGCTTCACCTGCCCATGGGAGGCCTGCCTCGCTTCAGACCCTGAGATCAGAACCACAGCGGTAACTTCCGCCTGATGGAAGCCAGCTCTGGTGCTCGGAGGAGATAAACTGCAAACCTATAAAATGGGAGCAAATACTCCCATGATCATGCTTCTTAAATTCATACAGATAATTTTATTGGAGATTTGATCATTAAACAGAAAAAAATTTTTAAGCATCTCTTTTGAAGATTTTGCTTGAATAGAAAGCAGCGGATGAGGCCATGTATTTTCTAATTGCCTTACTTGAGGTATATAATTTATTACAATACAATGAAATGCTGAGAGCTGATATATTTGATGAGTTTTGACAAAAGCACACAGCCGTGTAATCCGCACCCCTACCGAGATGCAGAAGATTTCTCAAAACTTTCTTCCCACCTCTTGCCAGTTAATTCCCACTCTCCTATTCCCCACCCCCACCAAAGGGGACCATTTTTCTGATCCCTTTCATCATAGATAAGCTCTGCTGTTCTAGAATTTAATATAAATGGAATATACAGTGTTTACTTTTTTGAGTCTGCCTTTTTTTAACTTTCACTTTGAACTAAGTATAGATTCACAACATGTTGAAAAAATAGTATACAGTGGTCCTGCGTACCCATCACCCAGCTTCTGCCATAATTATAGTACATTACTAAAATAAGGATAAAAGCGATAGGGTGCCACATGATTATTTTGGCTTATTTTGCTTATTAGCATATATCTTGAGATTAGATGAAAATTTTTTTGGTCACAATCTTTGGTATTGTTTATTAGGTTTGCTAATGTTTTAATGATGTACTGGTTAGTGGGAACAGGACAGCCGTTTACTACCTATGAAGTTTCCTGCATGCCTGTAGAGGACACCCAGCAGCCTCTCCCCCAATCACTACCGGAGAGGAGGCAGTCAGAGCCTCATCTTCCCTTTTTCAGGGAGGAGCCACATTAGGCAACTCACTTTACCTCAGATTCTCCAGAGACTACATGTCTTAAGATTCAGGGAGACTCAGAGGCCCCAAACATACAATGCCTGAGGTTTTGAACTGGGAAATAAGAGAAAAACTAAGGCAGAAGAGGAAGGGGAGAAAGTTATGACCGTGGTTGAACAATTGTAGCTTCAGCTGCGGCAGGCATGCCTTCTAACCCTGAACCCACAAATCAGATTTGCGCACGCAATCACAGGCTGCTGCCACCCCTGGAGGAGCAGAGGACACCTGTGCTCACCAAGAGGAAGTGAGAGGCAGAGAGTGGCAGAGAGTATTATGCTGCAGGAAGTCTCACAAGGAAGGAACATCAACAGTGGGAAATAAATATTCCTATTCCTGCAGTTTCTGGGGGGAGCCATTTGCTTTCAATTGCTGTCATATCAGCTTCAGCCTTATCTCTTCCTTGTAGACATATTAGTGTGGCAATAGAGAAACATCACTACTTTTAACATGTAATTGTGAAAATCAGTGTTATTACTTGGTAATTCTTATGCATGCCTTTCAGACTCATTTTCCTCATTTTACTGCATTGGCCTTCAGTATAGTTTATATGACATTCAAAATTTCAGCTACACTGGTACATTTAACAGCCACAACTAGAAGAATCAGCTACCTACTCACTTTTCCAAGATAGTGGACCTAGGGGCAGTAAATGGAGAAATAATAATAAACATAGGCAGACATTAAACAGAGTCTCAAAGTAGGGCACAGAGGGTTTGAGGAGGGCAGAACCGCTTCCTGCAGACATAGGACACCCACGGAAGGAATGCGCCAAACAGGCTCCGTAGCCAGGCACCAAATGTTGTCGAGGATTATGAGTTAATATTACTTTCACATGTGTACATCTTAACTCCCATGAAATGCTTAGGAATTTTTGGTACTAGTGGTTTCATGTGTGTAGTAGCATCTTGTCATGGGTTTCTTTTTTGTCAGCCAGAGCTGTACTAATCGTATATGAGACAATATGAAACTTCTTGGGTTACCACATAGGCTCTGGTTTTGGCATATATGTGGTCTCAGTTGGGCACAAATCCAAAAAATGAATGTGCTTTTATTAACAGAGGGACATGGTTTTGCTGAGGTTGGAAAATGGTGTGGCTTTGGTCTTAAATCATTTGCCACTGTTTGTGGTCTCTGGCTGCTGTGTTTATTATTTCACATCAGTGGGAAGTGAACCATTTTGCAGTTAGCAGTTAAGTTCAGATAAGGCTCAAGGGATTTTGGTTATGGATATTCCAGATGATTGAGAAATAAAATGCTTTTAGAGACAGCCAAAAGAGTGAGGGAAACAACAGACAAGGAGTCAGAGCCCCGGATGCTCACCTACCTGGTTGTTGGTGAACTCTCTGGGCTTCAGTTTTCTCACCTGAAAAATGAGGCTCACCCTGGCTGGTGTGGTTCAGTGGATTGAGTACCAGCCCACGAACCAAGGGGTAGCCAGTTCAATTCCCAGTCAGGGCACATGCCTGGGTTGCAGGCAGGTCCCCAGTTAGGGGAGAGCAAGAGGCAACTAACTGATTGATGTATCTCTCACACATTGATGTTTCTCTCCCTCTCTTTCTCTCTCCCTTCCCCTCTCTCTAAAAATAAATATATATTTTTTAAAAAGTGAGGTTCATAAAAATCATTCTATCTGCCTCCTAGGGTTGGTTTAGGGAGCAAATGAGATCAAGCACATGAGATAGCTTTATAAACCCTGAAGTGGTTGCTCAAATCCTTTTCATGTAACATTCAATGTATAAAAATAAATAAAACTAAATCTCGATGCTAATATTGGTAGAGGAAGAGAAACAACTTTCAAACTATTAATGGCACAGTTTTCAATTGTATTATGTTCCAAAGATTTCTTTGAAAGCTGGTTTTTTGAAACTGGAAAAACATTTCTGCAACAAACAATGTAATGATTGATGGTGAAGTTTGCAGGCTAGCCAAAAAGCCTTTTTAATTTCTGATGCACCTAAACAGGAGCTCTGTGGGGGCCTGTGAGCTATATAGGCTCCTCTGCTCTGGGGTAGCTCAGATGGCTGAGTGCCTTCTCAGGCAGAATCTGGCGAGTTCGCTGGAGACCGGGAACTCTGATGGAGGGATAGTGCAAAAGAAAGAGAGAGGGTCATCCACTGGGGAAATGAGCAGTACGTGGAGGCTCAGGTGGGCCAACCAGCACTCCCTGCCTGGGTCCGCCCCAGTGCATAGAGGATGCTGGGAATGGAGCCACACCTGCTGGGTCTGTGTTGTCATTCATCAGTCCACTGTTCTAAATAAGAAGGGCTTCATATTTTAAGATTTATCATGTTTACTAAGGTTTTTCAATTAATAGTTGAAAACTAATCAAAATTGAAAATCAAGTACTTATAATTGATTGGAAAAAAATTGATGCTAAATCTTTTGCCTTCTGATTTTGCTGTGTTAAAATACTGTTTTAACCTTTATAAATCATCTAATCACTTCTTAATTTTCCCTTTAAAATGGGTTCTCCTAATGTGGACTGCACAGTGAGAACTTTGAGGCTCAACTAATTCAATGTGCAATAGGACAGCTTGGCCAAACTCACCAGGCATTTTACTTGCACATTCTGATTGGGGGAAAGGATTAGTAGTACCTCTTATGTCAAGGAGTCTGGGGAAATAAGAGAAAGAGCTGCCTTGAAGTGAATACCATAAAGCCGTAGAGGGTAGCTCAGTCATTTTTCAACAGATAAGTAACCAGAATCACACTGGAATGTTTCTTCCTTGATATATACCAAAAATTTAGGTCCCCTCTTGTCCCAGACACCATCTAACAACTGCTACCAAACAAGGACACTTAAATTTTTATTAAAATTTTTATTAATCCTCTTTGTGGATTATCAGTCCCAGATTCTCCTTTTTCTTCTTCCCACTGGTTGCCCTCTGACTCAGTACAGCTGTCCCAAGGGGTTGCAGATTAGGAGATGGGAAAAATAAAAATTGAAATTCATGTTCTTCAGTTTGCCATTCTTCATGAGATAAGAGATTGGGAATTGTTCCAGTAAGTCCTTTAGAAGCTAATCAAGCATCTATGTAGACATCTTTACTTCTTTTTTTTTTTTGTCATAAACTATTTGAGATGGCTTAAAAGATTACATAAAATATAAAAGTACATAACTAAGTGGAGTTAGCAACATTATAAATTAGAATGGAAAGTTAAGAAAGAAACGGATACATTTTTCTGAGCATAAATTTTTCGGGCTTTGGTGACCTCCTGCAGGCCCAGTGGGTGGACTTTCCTGGGGGCTAGGAACAAAGACTGCTACAGAGCACAGGACTCATTAATAATGATTTCCGCGAATTTATCTCTTAAAAGTTGGAACAATGTTGAGAGTTAAGTGGGTTGACTTGGAATTCGCCTCTCCTGTTACCACAGTATTTAGCTAGACTCTCTCCCACTGATCTTTTTACATTTCTCCCAGAAAAAGCCACTTGACTGTGCTCAGCATTCACCTCATACCACCCCCGGCAGTGAGATTGGAGGCTCATGGCCAGCCTCTCAAAATGGGGGGCCTTCATGGCCATCTGCCTGGTGACCTCCTCCTGATCTTCCTCCCTCAGGGGTTTAAACTCCAGTTTACCACCAGGCCTGCTAATCCAGGCACTTTCTTGCTAGAGGCTCCTTAAAGGGGAAACACCTCCCTTTCCGGTTCCCTTGTCCCTTTATCTCCTCCCTCCCCCTCCTTTCCTGTCTTTCTCCTCCTCTCCTCTTTCTCCCCCTTCTGCTTCTGTGTTTCATCCAGCCAGCTTTTCATGAGCATATTTATTGTCCCCTGAGTTGAAAGAGGAGCAAGAAATGGTTTGTACCCCAGAGGAGCTAATCATGGGAGAAAAGATGCATGAAACAAGTAGTTATGACTCTGTGATGTGTGTGGTGCAGGCATGGACAGGGTGGTTTGTTAACCTGGAAGAGGATATGATCAACTGCTGAAATCTCTTCATAGAGAAGTGAACCTGAGATTGGTCCAGAAAAATGAGCAGGAGGTGAGCAGGTTAGAAAAAGGGCACAGGAGTTGATGGAGGAAGACATTCTGGACAGAGGCAATGGCCTATTCAAAGGCTTGGGACTGGGAAAGGATGAGGACATTGTGTGTGGTGCAGAATCTGAAAGAAGGGGAGAGGGAGGAGGAGATGAGCCTGGAGGGTTGAACTGTACTTGAGAAAGCAAAACACTTTTAGGATATGGATTTTGTCCAATAGGCCACTGGAAGTTCAGAGGATGTCTTTGAACAGGAAAGGTTGGGTCTTGAGATGCTCCCTCTGGCAGCAGGAAGACACTGTGGGGAGATGAACTTGACAAAGGAGAGACTGTGGATGGAGCCCCATCAGTGAGCTATAGAGTTTGGGGAAGAGATGAATCAGATTTACACTGAAACCAGCAACCTGGTGATGGAAAGAAGAGGTAGACCAGTTGACTAATTGGGTGTGACAAAAGAAAGGGGGAAAGGAGTTAGGTACCTAGAAGAAAGCTGCTGTCATGAATGAGATAAAATAGGGAATACACAGAGGACAAGTTCCCCTCTAGGAAGTTCATTTTTCTTTTATCCATTATTTTTTATTCCTCTCCTTTAAAATCATCTTAAAATGTATCTACTTCAGAAATATTGGTTAGCCCATGGTTTTCTGATCCTAACCTGTCTGTTTACACCCAAGTCTTTTCTTTGTAGGCATTCGCACCTCCATTTATTCCATCCACAAATGTTTGTTGAGGACCCAGTGTGTGCCAGGCACTGGATTTGGGTCTGGGGGCAAATGGTGGAGAGACAGACAGATATGTGCCCTCCCTGGTGCTTCCAGTATAGAGGAGTAGACAGATGATAAGACTTAATGTTAAATAACTTAATACTAAATAGTTTGTATATGGTCTGAGAGGAAATCCGATGGGTTGATAAGAATCAGATTGTACAGGGCTTTGTAAATCATGGTCAGGAAACAGAATCTTATCCTCAGAGCAATGAACAAAAAGCTAGCAGGGCTTAGGGTGACTGAAAGCAGAAAGGCAGAACTCTGAGATATCTCTGAGGCTTGGAACTTGAGCAACTGAGTTGATGGTGGTGTCATACATTGAGGTATTACTGTGTATTTTTCAAGTGTGTGGTACATGCTTCACATGTTATTCGATCAGCATCACAACTGCCAGTGCGGAAATATCCAAGGTATTGTATCTGACTGAACTAAGGGCATTCCACATAGTGTGATGTTGCAGCAAATGTGCAGGGATCTAAAATCAGATGGTGTGCTCCGCACGAGCGTGTGCTTTCACTCTTGTGTTGGGCCACTTGTAAAAGTTGCATTTTGGAGGCAAAAGAACCTTGAGCTTCTTAACCTTTTCTAATGTGATGAGAAAAAGGGTTGAGGGAGAAAAAACTGAGGTTGAAAAAAGGAAATAAAAAGCTCCTAAGAAAGCTGCTGTCCCTTCGGCTAACGGTGTGGTCTACTGGAGGGTAGACGTGGGGAGCAAGATGACTGTAGATCAAGGTAGCAATCAGTGAAGACTTGGGGACCAGGCAAAAGAAACTGCCCCTGTGTGCCAGGTTAGAAAGAGTGTTCCACAGTCTCCATGGTCTCTGAGCACTTAGGTCAGGATTCATGTGGGCATCTGTGCTCTTTGGTGTCTGAGTGGAAAGCTGGTGAGTCATTCCTTGGAGTGACAGAAACCAGCAGTGCTTGCTGGACTGTCTGGGCTGTCTCCAAAGAAGGAGAACAGGTAGAGCGAGGCTCAGATGATGAGAATTTTCCATTTTATGGTGGTGCTGACCTGGGAAGCCTAAAATGGTTTATTAGCTTTCACAAAAGACCCATTCCTTAGCTTGGGAGATCACACTGTAAATTCATGGTTAAGTGGAATGCTCTCCTTGTTTGCTTCCCCTCCAATGTTTTGGATACTGAAACTTTCAGGGAAGCATTTACTGAATTGTGCAATTGACTGCAAAATACTTGCACACATTTATTTAAAACATTGTATTTATTTTTTCCAGCTTTCTAGATAGTTACACTTTAATAAAAATTTTTGTTACTGTTGCTACAAAGAAAAATTAATCAAAGAAGCATATCATTTTAATAATTGAATTTAAAGTTTATTAACTATGGCTGTAATGATGCTTTATATCAGCAATTTTGACTGGTGTGCCACAAGAATTTTTTTAAAGATTTTTATTTTATTCTATTTTCTCTTTTTTTAATTGTTGTTCAAATACAGTTGTCTCCATGTTCCCCCTACCACTCTCCCCCGCATCCATCCCTCCTCCCCATTGGCTTTGTCCATGTGTCCTTTATACATATTCCTTGAAGACCCTTTCCCATTTCCCCTCCATTATCCCCTCCCACCTCCCCTCTGGTTACTGTCAGTTCTTAATTTCAATGTCTCTAGTTACATTTTGCTTGCCTGTTTGTTTTGTTGATTAGGTTCCACTTATAGGTGAGAATTTTTAAAATGTGCAATGCCTGACTATTTAGCCATGGACACTGACCTCATTTTCCCTTAGATTGTCAAACAAAAAAAAATGACAAAAGCTAACAAAACAATAGCCATCTAGTGTGGATGAATCAAAATTATTTTTTTTGTCAGATCAGGGGGGAAATTCAATACATTACAGTGCGTTACAGAATTTGAGTAATTAGTTTATGTGTGCCATGAGAGGAAAAAGGTTGAAAATAGCTGTTTTATGTTGGTATAATGCTCAGAGTGTACAAAAGCAGCATCACGTGCTTTCCATTGGAGATACAAAGC
The DNA here is from genome assembly GCA_004027475.1 of Anoura caudifer. Classification (NCBI taxonomy): domain Eukaryota; kingdom Metazoa; phylum Chordata; class Mammalia; order Chiroptera; family Phyllostomidae; genus Anoura; species Anoura caudifer. The sequence goes on from PVKU01006429.1 coordinate 91,362, forward strand.
CACCCTAGAAGAAAGCGGGGATTGTAACGCCCTTTTCACAGATGAGGAAATGGGGAAGTTGAGAAAAACTGAGCGCCTCAGTCACATGACTAGGAAGAGATTTGGGACTTGAATCTCCATCATCTGGCTCTATGGCCAGTGATCGATCTCCTGCATTTTGGATGTGAAGGAACACAACAAAGGTGGGGATGACACCCAGGATTTCTGAGCTGTTGTTAGGTAATCGGCACTGGCAAAGCCATTCCCACATCTCATCCAATCCTCATAGCTGCATGGCAGTTCTCCCTGCCCCCACTTTACTGATGAGGGAGAATGTGCTCTAGGAGGTTAACTCACTAACTCAAGCTAGTGGGTGGTGGGGCTGGGACTTGACCAGGCTGCCCAACCCCCGAGTGACCCTCTTAACCAGTAGCTTACCTATGCTATCCTGTGAGGGAAGAGCACAGTGCATATTATAAAGTTATTAGGTAGCAGCAATATTAGTTTTATGGATTTACTAAGTTGTTCTCTTCTCCACTTTTAGACAAAGGCTACAGTAGAGAGCTTTCCCAAAGTTTCTTTCTTTTTTACAAAATAAGACAAATCTGTAAGAAATCAGCAATTGCCACTTAGAAGAAAATGAATGAAACTAACAGTTTTAAATAGAATTCTTTGGCCACAGCATTATTTGGAACAAGATGCTTCTGATCTGCGGATCCAATGTGGCATGCTGCAGGGTCAGCGGAAGGTCATCTGTGTGTTCATGAACTCAAATAATGATTTCTGTAACCCCGGGGGGTTGGTCTACTAACTGATTATTAGCACGGATATTTCACTCTTTACCTTTGAATCCTTGTAGGTTTTCTTTGTATTCACTTCTTGGTTTTTCTTATATTCCATTTGTGCCTAGACCCATGGTCTCTGGCAGGAGACACATAACAGATACCATGAAACTTAAGGGGTGAATGGTGCTGTGCTGATTGGTGTTGTTATATCTTCCAGTTTAAAAAAAAAAATGGCCCCAACATGCTTTTATCCTAGATGACTGCTGCATTGAGAAACTTGGTTGATTCACCGCTGGCAAGAAGTAAGTTGCTGAGTGTTGGTGCCCTTGCCCAGCTCTGCAGCGTGATGGAACAGTACATGAGTGACAAGGACATCTGCACCAATGTTGCCAGAATATTCAGGTAGGTAGACTAAGAAAACAAAGTACCTTACAAAAAATGCCAATGCTTGGACTTCAGGTCATCTTTAATATTTGTGTGTGTGACAGGCAAGGAATCCTATTTTCTTCTTACTTCACCTAGCAGCAAAGGTAAATATAATGGCCCAAGTTTTAAATGAATGATTTAAACTAATGACTCCATTTCCTATATATTTCTCATGTAATTTTAAAGTCATCGATTATAAGTTGCATTAGTTCTTTGGTGAGTTGTGAGTTATCCTAGTGTTCTTACAAAACAAACAAAAATGAATTCTGTGGTTTCTTGGAGATGAAGAACTCTATCACAAAACATGACAAACTCTCCGATACACTTGGAAACAATACTTAAGGGTTTTAACTCAAAAAGGGGACTATTGCTTAGAAAGTCTGATCTGACCATTTGTAAGAGAAGTTTATTTTATTTCAGTGGTTTGGGTGAGCTTCATTTCACTCATTAACTAGGTATGTTTACCCTCACTTGACTGCAGAAGTAAGGATCATCTGAAGCTAGGTTGCCTCAAAGCAAGATGCCAGATTTAACAACTGTCTTTAAATTATGGCTCTACATTTCCTTCTTTATACTCTTTGCCAATGTTTTTCTGTAATGATTCTTCTCAAGAGATCTGGCCCTTGCTTGAACTATATACTACTGAAGTTGTTTAAAAAAATGGAAGCTTTCCTGAAGACTGAATTGGTGATTGACCCCCATTTGAGAATGTACTTTACTGAGCTTTGTGCTGGGTACTTAATAACTCCCATTTTGAAGCACTGTAAATTATAAAGTTTATTTTTGAGTATGGTGGCAAGTAGGGATCCAATTTGGTATTTTCCCGCATGGATGGTCCATTGTCCCAGGACCTTCTACTGACCACACCACCCTTTGTTCACTGATGTGAAATGCCTCGTCAATCAAACACAAAGTACCATACACTTGTAGGTCTGTTTCTGGGCATTCATTTGGTCCATTCTCAGACCAGCACCATGCTGTTTTACTATTACAGATTTACTTTGTCTTGCTAGAAGAGAAGATCAATCCATCACTTCTTTTCTCCTTTAAAATCCAAATTCTCCTTTTCTCTTCCTTCTGAATTGGAGAATCAGCTAAGGTCCATGATAGGAACTTCGGGAGTTTTCATGGACCTACACTGAGTGTGTAGAGTAACTGGTGTGTGAATGGAGAGGCTGACATCTTTATGCTACTGAATCCTGAATCCACAGACATTTATGATGTCTTCTTTTAAATCTTTCAATAACACTTCACAATTTTCTCCAAAAGTATTTTGCACATCTTTTCTGAGATTTATTTCTTCATGGCTTTTGCTGTGATTTTTAATATAATCTTTAAGAATTATTTTCTAATAGGTTGCTCCTGGTATATATGAATAGTATTGATGTTTGCTTACTAAGAATCAGGCATCTTGATGAATACAGGGTCTGGCAGAAGTAACACCATTGAGTGTGGTTGGTAAGGTCTCACACGAGATAGATAGCAATTTGAACATTTCACCTAAAATGTCATATGGGGTGCTTGAGTGTGATATTGTTATGTTACAGAATTACATACTTAGGATTCTGTAATAAAAGATTTGGTATAGATTGCCAGCTCATAAAAAAGGGGTGTTAATTTGTGCTGGACTCTGTGTTAGGTCTAAGAGCTTACCTATAGATTCTCTTGGAGAATAATTTTTCCCAGTTATTATAACTCTTCTACCATGTCCCTACCTCTTTCTTCTCACATTGTTTAGGATGTCTGATAAAAAGTTGTGAGAGTGTTTGCCTGCTGCCTCTATCCTGACTTTAAAGGAAATACTTCTGTGGCTTTACCGGTTGAAAATAATGTTTGTTGTAGGTGTTTATAGATTCCCTTTAGAAGGTTAAGGAAGAATTGTCTCTACTAATGGCTGTTAGATTTTCTTAAATGCTTGTCCTGAATCTATTTACATTATGTGGTTTTTCTTAAGTCATCAATGTAATAGATTACATGTAATAGGTGTTCTCATGTCAAACCATGACATTTTGCTAGGTTTGGTTCACAGACATTTAGTTTAGGATGTTTCACCCCTGGTAATGAGACTGACCTTTACTTGTCCTGTGTCATGTCGGCCTTGTCTGGTTTTCATGTCAGGTGTATAAAAGCCTCATAAAATGTGTTGGAAAGTATTCTGACTTCTCTTTTCTAGAAGGATTTGTGAAAATTAAACTTATCTTTTTCTTGAAAAGCTTATAGAACTTGCTTGAAAAGCTATTTTTATCCTGGTGCATGTAGGGGTCAATATTGTTGACTACTGAGTACTTTCTCTGTTTGAATTTGTAACTACATTTCCTAGTTGCACTTGTGTCAGTTTCAAAAAGTTATATTTTTATACGAATGTATCTACTTTATCTAAGTTTTCAAACAATATAAAATTGTCTCAAATATTCTCTTGTTATCCCTTTAATCTCTGTTACACCTCTAGTTATGTCCCCTTTTATTTATTTTACTTATTTAATAAATACTTTATGGTGCCCACTACATGCCAGGCAATAGACTAAGCACTTGCCAAATACTAACTCATTTATTCCTTATAACAAATTTAACATATAGGTTCTGTTGTTATTATCTCCATTTTACATATGAGGAAACTGAGGCACAGAGAGGTTCAGTAGTTCTTCCATGGTCACACAGATAGCAAATCTCAGAGCTGCAATTCACACCAACTAGTCCGGCTCTAGAATTCATACATACATTTAATCATGATTTCTACCACCTCTTCATCGTTGATATTGATTCCTACTTTTTATTATTTATGATGTTTTTCTTTTTTCTTTATCAGTCTTGCCAATATTTTTTTACCAATATATTTATTGATCCACCCTATTTTATGTTGTTTTCTGTTTTATTCCTTCTATTCTTATCCTTATTAATCCCTTTCATCTACTGTCCTTGATATATTTTCTTCTAACTGTTTTAGTTAGAAACTTAATTCCTGTCTTTTCAACTTTCTTAAGGCTATAATTTTTCTGTAAAGACTGCTTTAGTTACATCCTACAAATTTTGATTGGTAGCAGTTTGTAGTTTTTGTGGCAGTATATCTAGGTGCCTTTTTATTTTCATGATTATTTGACCCACAAATCATGTGTTTTTAAATTTCCAAAAGTATGTTTTTAAGGTATTTTTAAAAATTGATTTCTAATTTAATTTCATTGACAAGAGAATGTGATCTACGAGATACCAGTTCTCTGAACATTTGCTGAGACTCGTTAGTGGCCTGGTACATGGTCATGTCTTTCAAATATTAATATTTACCTATTGATTTATCAATTAATGAGAAATCTATACATATCTTCTAATTTGGTGTAAGTTTGCCATATTAGTTTTGTCTGTTTTCCTGCTTGCTGGCTTGCTTTAGAAGTTTGGAAGCTCCTTTCAAGGCTTTTTACCTTAAGGTCTATTTTGCCAGGTATTTGCTTGCCAGGCAACTGCCAGGCTGGTGTATTCCCCTAGAGCCTTTGCTGCTGAGGGGATCCTGGGGACCCACTGATTGGTGTCTAACCAGATTTTGTGTAAATTTCTTGGCTTGCATATTCTGAATCATGTGGGTTTTGTAGATTGCATAAATTCACATCATATACATGTGTTACAGGCTTCAGGTTTCTGTTTTTAAAGACCTTTTTTTATTCCCTCACTCCATGCCCTGAGAGTCTATAGCAAGCAGCAAACCTCCCTGAGGCATCTCTGTGCTGGTATGTGGAGTATTTCTAGACTCCTTTTCATGCACTGGGCAATGCTTTGAAGGTCCGCATTTAAAGTAAAACAATGTGTACTTGAATTTTATAGAAGAACAAAGTTTATTTTTATTTTCCCCTTTGGCATTTCTGCAGCAAACTCACTACTTACCATGACTGCTGTGTTGCCTTGGCCAACTGCCCTAGATGTTATGCCTTGTTTTTGAATCTGATAAACAAATACCAGAAGAATCAGGTCAGTTCTTCATACATTTGATTTTTCAGTGTGTTTTCTAATTGGTATGTTCATGCAAGCCCATGTTGAATGGCTTTATGTTTTAAATGTAAAGGTTTCCATTAGAAGTTTCCATTAGATGTGTAATGGGCTGCCCCAGGAGGCAGAGTTACCTGCAGGAGCTGGGGAAGGGGTTGTTTGAGGCTGAAAAGGCCTCAATAAAATGTCTACGTGGTAGGAGGAATCCTGATTCAGGGAGGCGGTGGGTGGACCACCACAGTGTTGTTCTGCCCAGTGATCTGTAGACCTCTGTGAGAACCACTTTGGGGTGAGGTCAGTGTACCCTGGTTATTTCCAGAGCACACCCAAGCCTTCTCAGTCAGATGGGTGGGGCAGGGCCTGGCCATCTGCACTTAAAGAAGCAAAGATTGTAGGGTCTTCTGAGGCAGACTGCTTTGGGACACCTGTACACGTGGCATGCCCTAAAGAGTCTTCTAGCACTGAAATTCTCGAGTCCTGTGACCTTTTAGTTAGGAAATAAAATTTCTAGGTAAGTATTTAAAGGAAATAAATTGGTTATAATGGATTGGGCAAAAACCTCTGTAGTTGTTTAAAAAAAAGGGGGGGAGGAACTCACAAAGCTTTCCCTTAATACAACTATAATACTTAGTATAAATATAAATTTTTATTATAAGTTTTTAAATAGTCATTAAATGCAGTCTAATTTTATTTAACTTTATAAATGATTAAAGTGATCAATTCTTTAGAGGAGATATTTTATAGACAAAGATTATATATATACATTTCAAATGTGGTACACTTTCAAAATCACATAGTAAGTTTCATCAGTTGACAAATAAGTTATGTGCATACTAAAAATCTTTGTTATTATTATATTAACAACATCAAAGCCACCTCAAGACATAGTCTCTATTTGCCACAAAGAGCATTGAGCCTATTTGTACCCAGCCAAGTGCTTCTGCTGAGAATGACAAAATTCATCAGATTTTCCATTATTAATAGCTGTTTTTTAAAAGGTTACAGGTCTCTTTTTGGTTATATAGATGATAGGGAAAACTCTGTGTTCTTATTATATCATTACTACATTTTAAAGATAAAACCTTGCTTCATGGCTTAAGTTTTTATTTAATTGTTAAACACCAATTTTTAAATATGCACTTGAGTTTCTGATATTGAGTTTTTGGCTTACAAAGACTTTCCTTTATGTATTTTATATATTTCTCTAAATTACATACTTTGAAAGATTTCAAGGTATAAGAATTTCCATGTCAAAAAATGAATTTTGATTAACCTACCTTAAAGTATTCACGATCTGCTGTTAATGTAAGTGTCTGTCAAGCATTTACTAACCTAGATTTTGGTGTAATATGCTGTCAGAACTGAAATCTTTGGACAAGCAGACTAACCCCATGAAGAGCTTAGGCACTCCCACTGGTTTTCTTTTTTAAGGAAAAAATTAAAATGGTAGAAAAGATAGTTTACTATAGCATTAAAAGAATTATTTTAGGTTACATAGAAATGATTTGTTGTGGCTTCTATTTTATAATTTTGTTTTATGGGTTTACTTCATGGGTTTTTGTTGTAATTTTATTTTGGCATTATTATTCTTTTTTGCTCTGACATTTTGATCGTGCATGGCTTAATGGCTGTAGCCAGAGAGGACCTCTTTGCTCTGCACTAGAATTTTCAAGTGTGGATGAAAGAAAACCCTTGTTTTTAACAGTTTGATTTCAAGTTGTCATAACCTATAATTTTTTAAAAAGAAAGAAAACCTGTCAGCTGAGTACTGACAAGTAGCCTTATGGCGTCACTGACAGACACTGTTTGTTTCTCTGATTGTAGCTCAGGTGACAGCCATGTTTAATAAACACACACAGATTCTGGTGTCTTGCCAAGAAAAGACATGTGAGATGTCAGTGTGGTAAAGGTATGCTTTTTCTGGTTCCAGAAGCTAAATGACTTCAAATCTAATTGGCATACATTTTTATCACACTTCTCATTCAACTACTTTTCATCTTAGTTATCTATTGCAGATAACTATTGATCCAATAGTTATCTGTTAAGCAAAATTAGTGTTTAAGAGCCATATTTTCTCTATTGACTTACATTACAATTTTGTGTTTCTATTGAAATTATTTTGGTCCAAAGAATAAAGTGCACTTTGCAAATTATATATAGTAATATGCTGTTTATTCAGAACCATCAAGAAAATACATAATGTATCCCCTTAATCACCAAACTTATTTTAATCATTGTGGTGAAAATCACATTGAACCATATTATAAATATGTTACAAAAGATATTAAAAATGATTTAGCCTCGTCTTGATGCTCTTGAGGCTTGTTGTCTACACTGGGAGCATGAGTCTATTGATGAGGTTCTTTAAATGATTTGTCTCCTTTTTGTACAATTCTCTCTTCCCTTTCTAATGGTTGTTACCTCTGCCTTTGGTAATGGTTACCTGCCTTTGGCAATTATGTCTTTGCTTGCAATTAGTAGGGAAACATCATAACCAAACTTGTTAAAAGTAGCACTTATAAAGTCTAACATAAAATTGAATATGAATAGGCCCTTAGTGAGAAGGGCCTAAGGGACTCAGATGAAATTTCTCTTGCCACTTCTCATCCTCAAATGCCAGTTTTTATTTCCAGATGTACCTTTCATGTCATTTCTCTGTGAAACCTTTCAAGACCAGTCAATTCCTCCCTCATCAGTACGTGATTTGAAAGACTTTAATGTAGCTAGTACACCTAGCTAGTATACCCAGCGCAAGGTATCCAAGCAGTATGTCTGTGATCTCCAGCCCTGGCCAGGTGGCTCAGTGGGTTGGAGCATCATCCCGTGTACCAGAAGGCTGCAGGTTCTGTCCCTGGGCAGGCTACCGATCTGGGAGGCAACTGATCATGTTTCCCTCTCACATCAATGTCTCTCTCTCCCTTTCTCTTTCTCTCTCTCAAAAAAAAAAAAAAAATCAATAAATATATTCTCAGGTGAGGATTAAAAAAAAAGAAAAGAAATATTATCCAAAACTTAGAAATAAGGTGTGGTGTGGGAGGCTGCATGCTGACAAAGTCAAGCTGGGGCACTGTTTGATGGGCAGGGTGTAATTCTTTAGGAGAATGCATCTGTGTTTAAACTTGCTATTTACTGCTCAATTGGAACCCAGACTCTATGAAGTTACACATTAGTTTGTAGATTTCTCTCTGGTAGACAAGATAACCTCAAAGGTTATGATTTTATTGCCCTGTAGGCCAACAATTTTCAACCTTTTACATCTCATGGCACACGTAAACTAATTACTAAAATTCCATGACACACACAAAAATATGTATTTTTTTCCAATCTGACAAAAAATAGGTGTAATTTTGATTCATTCACACTGGACAGCTATTGTTGTATTGGCTGTTGTCATTTTTTAATTTGACAATCTAAGGAGAAAGAGGTCAGTGCCCCTGACTGAGTAGTCAGGTGTATTATATGTTCTAAAAATTCTTGCAGACCACCAGTTGAAAATCACTGCTGTAGGCTGTTGGCCAGGTATGTATCTAATCTAGTAATCTTATTCCAACATTGTTTTCAATGCTGGTAAATACCCAGTTCTCTGATTGTTCTGGAACCAATTCTATCATTGTATTGGATTCTTCATTAATGAGATCAATAATTTTTAAATATGTTAATTTTACATTTGTATAAGGATCATGTTGTTGACTTTCCTAAAATTACTGTCTTCTACATATATGAAAGAATATTGAACCACCTTTGAACCATCTTTGATTTTTTTAGTAAGAGAAATAGATACATAGTTTATATTTTCCTCAAAACCAAGCTGTTTTAGGAGAGCAGGGAAATTGTTCAGAGTACAAGGAAGTTGTTATGTGTTCAAACTACTTCCTAAAATCATTAACCCAAAGTTCCCATAGGTCTATATAAATACATATTTCTTTTGTGATTCTACAAACAGTTATCACTCATCTAGCTTCCTCATCCACTCCTGGGGTCCCTCAGGGGCACAGCCTGTCTTGATGAACCTGAGATGATACTTGGCATAGTAGGCTCATGATAAGTGTTTAAAGAATGAATTTTAAGTATATGAAATATTTTGAAGTCTGTAGAATATTATAAAATATTTTTTCTAGTATTCTGGTACTTCCATAAATATTTACTTTCTTCCTAATTTGGAGGAGGAAAAAAGAATTTTTCCCCACACTTTTCACATTGGTAGGCTGCCTTCCACAAGAGCAAAACAGAAGTGATCAATTTAAAATTCTTTCATTCCCTGGTCCTTTGCTTTTCTCTCTTTCCTAGAAAGAAAAGTAATTTCCAGAAGTTCCACACCCTGATCTTACATGAGTGCATTGATCTGCCATGGTTAAAAACTTTGATACACCTGAGATTTACTTGAACAGTTGAGGCTTGGAACTGACCTTTGAAACATATATCAGCTCTCCAATAACTTTTTAAATAGAATGATCACTTCATATAACTATTTTTGTTCCAGCTTCAGGAAATGTTTCTGCAACACTAACTGTGGTTTGTAGACATAGACTTTAGAAGCTTTGTATTCTCTTAACATACACAGCAACCACCAAGTGATTAACAGTCAAAGAGTCTTTCCACCGTATCCATGTTCTGTAAAGTTAGTGTTTTCTCTGTTATAAAAGCCTGAAGATCAGTTTTGGAACCAGCAGAGATTTCATTTTTCTGAGATTCACTTTTCAATTAAATCATGTTTATAAATAACTATATTTTCAAAGAACAAAACAAAAGTCTTAAAGAAAAAAAAGGAAAGAAGGAAGGAAAGAAGAAAGAGAGAAAGAAACCCTTTCTAGAGGTGGCCGAGAGACCGAAGATGGTCCCCATGACGGGGGGCGACTCTACAACTGGAGGAGACCCAGTGACCAGAGGCAGCCCTGCGACCAGAGGAGGTCCTGCGACTGGGGGCAGCCCTGCAACCCCAGGTGGCCCTGGGACCAGGACCAGGGACGGCCCTGAGACTGGGGGTGGGCCTGCAACCAGAGGCAACAGAGCGACTGGAGGCAGCCTTGGGACCAGGTCCGGAAGTGGCTCTGCAACCGGCAGCTCTGCAACTGGAGGAGGGGGCTTTGTGGAAGACCCAGAGCTCACACCTGTGATCCTAGGTGAGACCACAAACAAACAAAAAACACAAAAACAAACAAACAAAAAAAAACCCTGGAACTGTGAAAAAACCAGAGTTGGACCCAAAAAGGGAGCATCCCAACAGCTGAAACAGTGAAAGCTGTGAACACCAGGATACCCAAAGGAGACTGCCCCACTGAATCTCACAGGTATTCTACCAAAGAAGTTCACACCAAAACCCAGGGAGCCAGAACAGATCAATTTAAGAAGCTGAGGCTGACAAGAAGAGTCTCATAAACAATGGGAGGACAAAGAAACAATCCCCAAATGAAAGAAAAGGAGAAAGCCCCAGAAAGAATGCTCAATGAAATGGAGGCAACTCAACTATCAGATTTTGAGTTCAAAGCAGTAGTTGTCAGGAAGCTGCATGAGCTCTCAATGAGCTACCAGAAACTACAGGGAAGCTACGATGAACTCATTGCAAACTATATCAATATGAAAAGGGAAATAGAAACTATCAACAAGGGCCAAGAGGAAATGAAGAACACAATTTCTGAACTGAAGAACAGAGTGGAAGGAAAGAAAAGCAGAATCGATGAAGCAGATCGGATCAGCAAGTTGGAGGACAAAGTAGAAAAAAGCACCCAGAAAGAGCAAGAAAAGGAAAAGAGGGTCAGAAAGAATGAAGAGGGATTAAGAGAAATGCAAGATAATATGAAACGTAATAATATCCATATAATAGGGATTCCAGAAGGAAAAGAAGAGGAGCAAGGGATAGAAAACCTATTTGAAAAAATAATGATGGAAAACTTCCCTAATTTGATGAGAGAAAAAGTCACACAAATCCAGGAAACACAGGGAGTCCCAATCATGAGGAACCCAAAGAGGCCCACTTCAAGATACATCATAATTAAAATGGCAAAATTCCAAGTCAAAGAGAGAATCTTAAAGGCAGCAAGGGAGAAAAAGGAAGTAACATACAAGAGAGCCCCGATAAGGTTAGCAGCTGACTTCTCAATGGAAACACTTCAAGCCAGAAGAGACTGGCAAGAAATATTCCAAGTAATGAAAACTAAAGGCCTGCAACCAAGACTACTTTACTCAGCAAGGCTTTCAATTAAGATAGAAGGCCAAATAAGGAGTTTCCTAGACAAAAGAAGTCTAAAAGAATACACCTCTACCAAACCAGTTCTGCAAGAGATGCTAAAGGGACTGCTTTAAGGAAAGGAAGGAAAAGAGAGAGAAAGAGAGAGGAACATAGGTACGAAAATGGCAATGAATCAGTACCTATCAATAATGACCTTAAATGTAAATGGATTAAATGCTCCAATCAAAAGACATACAATAGCTGAATGGATAAGAAAGCATGACCCACACATATGCTGCCTACAAGAGACCCACCTCAGGACAAAAGACCTACACAGACTCAAAGTAAAGGGTGGAAAACAAATTTTCCCAGCAAATGGACAGGAAAAAAAAAGCCAAGGTAGCAATACTCATATCAGACAAAACAGGCTTCAAAAGAAGGGCCATAAAGAGAGGCCCAGAAGGTCACTTCATAATACTCAAGGGAAGAATCCACCAAGAAGCACAAACATTGTAAATATATATGCACCCAACATAGGAGCACCTAAATACATAAAGAAAATCTTAGAGGACTTCAAGAAAGATATTGATAGCAACAAAATTATAGTAAGGGATTTTAACAACCCACTGTCAAAAATGGACAGATCTTCTAAACAAAATATCAACAAAGATATTGTGGCATTGAACAACACTCTAGATGAAATGGTCTTAACTGATATATATAGAGCCCTTCATTCCAAAGAAACTAAATACACATTCTTTTCAAATGCACATGGAACATTTTCAAAGAGAGACCACATGATAGGACACAAAACAAGCCTCAACAAATTCAAGAAAATTGAAATCATACCAAGCATTTTCTCCAGCCACAAGGGACTGAAAATAGAAACCAACCCCAAGGGGAAAAACCCAAAACCCTCAAAATCATGGAGATTGAATAGCATGCTATTAAACAATGAATGGGTCAAGAATGAAATTAGGGAGGAAATCAAAAAGTTTCTGGAAACAAATGAAAATGAACTCACAACAACCCAAAACTTATAGGACACAGCAAAGGCAGTCCTCAGAGAGAAGTTCATAGTGATACAGGCCTACCTAAAAAAGATAGAAACATTTCAAACAAACAGCCTAACCCTACACCTACAAGAACTCAAGGAACAACAACAAAGACAGCCCAGAGCAAGTAGAAGGAAGGAAATAACCAAGATCAGAGTAGAATTAAATGACATAGAGACTAAAAGCACAATTCTAAGGATCAATGAATCCAGGAGCTGGTTCTTTGAAAAGATAAACAAAATTGACAAGCCTTTAAGCAGGCTCATCAAGAAAAAAAGAGAGAAGACCCAAATAAACACAATCAGAAATGAAAGAGGAGAGATTACAACTGACACCACAGAAATACAAAGGATTGTA